>PVJH01022062.1:0-37350 GCA_004026705.1 Nesogale talazaci | reverse complement strand
TTTCAATGTCTCCCTTGGCCTATCTACTTTCTTTTTGATTGAGGTTTGTGGCTGTCATGTACTCATGTCAATTTCATGATTGGGAATCTAGGGGTGGAGTCTAACTTGTCAATCTGGAGATAGCCAATGAGTAGTCAATGAGGTCTCTGTGTGGGCATGGCTTTCTCATAAGATTTCTTGGAAATCTCATGGTATTTCCGACTTGGAGAAGAGAAACTTGACTCTCAGTCTCTTGGAGTTGGTTTACTGACAAGTCGAGATGATTGCATGCTTGATTGATGCTGATTGCTGGAGAATGGAGGACCGAGAAGAACGGAGAAGAATGGAGAACGGAGGAGAAGCCACATGGGCTTACCCTGATGGAACCAGACCTCTGGGGCCAGACAAGCCACAGAGAGACCCCTGCCAGTGCTGAGATGCTTCCATCACCAATGGATACTGCTGATGGACCCTGAACCCTGGAAACGAGGAGCCGTGGGGAGACCCCAGCCAGGGACACCTCTACTACACTTGAGTTGGAAGGAGACTTCATAGACTGGTATCAGACATATGGGCTAATATCGGACTTATGACTTTGGACTAGACTGGGTTGGGATGCTTTCTCAATGTTCCATTTCTCTTGTATATAAACCTTTCCCTTATATCCATATGCGTGTTTCTGAATTTGTTTCTCTAGCCTACCCAGACTAACACAAGGTTTTTCTCTGTTTTACTTTTTTTGGTAGTTTCTTTGGGGGTTTTGGGGTTATTTTTTAAAAATATGAAATCCAGGACAGGTAAATTTATAGAGCTAGTAACTGGATTAATGGTTTCTTGGGTGGTTGGCAGGGGTGGTTGGGAGGGGGGTGGAATAAGGACTAACAGCAATAAGTATGAGAATGAAAAAATGTTTTAAGATGGATTGTGATGATTGTACAACTTTTCTTAATATGACTGAGCTACTGAATTATATGATATATGAATTGAATGCCAACAAAATGGTTTTTAAAGGTTTGGGGGGGAGATTCCATTATCTTTTAATTTTACTTTTCCACAAACTTTAAAAATCCCCCCATGTGTGCTTCTCTACCCACACAAGGAGACTTGCTTAAGCAAGATGCAATCCTTGACAACTTCAACCTTTTGTTCATTTATCATGATGCTATCTACTGTCTCTTAATCCATGTACAGGTTCCAATTAACATCATTAAGTGGTGTGGAATTCCCATTCTCTCAAGACTATGCATAGTCTGTTCTGGTCCACATGGTCCACATGGTCTAATGCACTGGCTTAGTCAATAAAACTGAAGTAAACATCTTTTTTTGATATTATCTGCTTTCATGTAGAATTCATCCAATGTCAGCAATTATATTCCTCTTTCATGTCCTCTTCTGAATCTGGCCTGAACCCTTGGTAGCCTTCTGTCAATGTACTGCTGCAAATGTTGTTAGAGGATCTTCAATAAGATTCTACTTACAGGTGATATTAAAGATATTGTTCTCTAATTTGAGCATTCTGCTCAGCAACTTCTCCTTTTAATGGGTACAAATATAGATCTCTTCCAGCCAGTTGGCCAAGGACTGGTGGGTTTCTTCCAAATTTCCTGACCAAGACAAGTGAGTGCTTCAAGAGCTTGTTGAAACATTTCAGTTGGGATCCTATCAAATCCTGGAGCCTCATGTTTAGCTAAAACTTGCAGTGCAGCTTGAACTTCTTTCTTCAGGAACATTGGCTCTTTCTCATATGCTACCTCTTATAATGGTAGAATGTTCACTAGTTCTTTTTGATACAGTGACTATGTATTCTTTCCAGCTCCTTTTGATGCTTCCTGCATCATTCAATATTTAACCCATAGAACCTGTCAATATCGCTACCCCAGGCTTGAATTTTTTTTCTTGAGTTCTTTTCACTTTCAAACATCCTGAGCAGCTCACTCTAGTCTTTGCATATTTCATTATAATATTTTACTTTGTCTTCTCGAGTTACCCTCTGAAAATTTCTGTTTAGCAATTTGACTCATCATTTCTTCCTGCCTTAGCTCCTCTGTTATTAAGTGCAAGTTTCAAAGTCTCTTCTGACATCCACTTTTATATATTTTTTCCTTCTCTTTTTTAATGGCTTTTTGCTTTCTTGTTGTATGATATTTTTTGATGTCATCCCACAGCTCATCAGGTCTTTGTCATTCTTGTTCAAAGAAGCAAGTCTATTCTTAAGATGTTCTTGAAATTCTGGTGGGATAGAATCAAGATTGGGTTTGGGCTCTTGTAAACTTGTTTTAATTTCCCTCAACTTTAACCTGAACTAACATAACAACACAGCCCCTGGATTGGGTTTAGTTGCTGAAATTTCGCTTCTCCATCATCTCTTCCCACAGATGTAGTCCATTTGACTTCCATGTATTCCATCTGGAGAAATTCACATATAGGGTAGCCTTTTTGTTGTTGAAAAAAAAAAGGTATTTGCTATGAACAAGTTGTTTGTCTTGCAGAATTCTATCAGGCAATCTCTATCACCAGCATCTCATTTTCCAACTAGTGTTCCTTCCTCTTTGTCTTTAACTTCTTCATTACAATTGCCAATAATTATCAATGTATCTTTTTTCCTTTTTTATGTTTGTCTTTTTTTTTCTCTTTTTGAAATCACTTTATTGGGGGCTCATGCAATTCTTATCACAATCTATATATACATCCATTGTGTCAACATTTGTTGCCATTCTCATTCTCAATTCTTTGAGCCCTTGGTATGGGCTCTTCATTTTTCCCCTCCTTTCTCGCCCCCTTATCAATGTATCTTGATGGCATGTTTGATCAATTTTAGAGTGAATATTGTAGAATTCTCCAACTTATTCATCACTACCTTTGGTAGTTGGTTCATAAATAATAATGTTGATTGTATTTCCTTGAATGGAGTTAGATATATACTCTTATTACAGGCAAGATTGCACTTCCAGATAGAGGTGGAAATGTCCATTTTAATACATTTGATACAGTCCTCTAGATTGTTTCATTCCTAGCATAGTAAACTTGCATAAGACCTCTTTATAATGTTGAAAAGCAAGGATGTTACTTTTAGGACTAAGAAGTGCCATTATATCTTTAGTTGCTCATGTGCATATGAAACTCGGACAATGAATAAGGAGACCACAGAATTTGGTGCAATTGAATTATGGTGTTGGTCAAAAAGATCGAAAAGATCATGGACTGCCAGAAGGATAAACAAGTCTGTCTTGAAAGTCCAACTAGCATGGTCCTTAGATATAAGGATGGTGAGAGATCTTATCTCACATACTTTGGACACTCTATCAGGATAGACCGGTCTCTAGAGAAGGACTTCATGCTTGGTAAAGTTGAGGGTCATCCTAAAAGAGTAAGACCCTCAATGAAACAGATGGGGACACAGTGACGACAGCGATGGGCTCAAAGCGAGCCATTGTGAGGGTGGCCCAGGACTGGGTCTTGGTTTTTTGTATATGAGATAGAGCTGACTCAACAGCACCTCACAATAACAACAGCAACAAATCTGACATTCCTTCCACTTCTTCCATTGACTCGATCCTTTTTTGCTCTGTTTTTAATGCCCAGGTTCTCTTTCAATTGTTTGGTAACTATCCTTTCTTTTAAAATATGCTTCTCTTGTCCCTTCTCCAGTCCATCTGGATTTGTAAGGTGGAGTTGGGACCATGATGGTTGGGGGGAGGAAGGCTTCAGGAACTAGAGAAAACTTGTATGCATCATCGCTGCTCTGTTGCACCTTAACTGCATCGCTGGTCTGTCTCCTCCCCATGGCTCCCCTGTAAAGGGGTGATCGATTACCCACCAGTGGGCCTTAGGTCCCCACCCTGCTCTCCCCCTCATTCGTGATGATTTGATTCTTGTTCTTTGATGCTCGATACCTGCTCCCTATGGCCCCCTTGATCACGCATGCTGGTGTGTTTCTTCCATGTGGGCTTTGCTGTTTCTGCGCTGAATGGCGACTCAATTATCTTCAAGTCTTTGAGACTCCAGACAATCAATCATTTGGTAGCTGGGCACCATCGTTTCTTCTACTCTGCTTGCGTCTGTATCTATTTGTCTTCAGCAATTGTATCGGGAGTCCATTGGTCCATTGATTTTGATTTTTGCTCTTTGATGCCTGATACCTGCCTATTTCAGCACCTCATGATGGCACAGGCAAGTGAGCTTGACTGGAGAAGGTACACTAGTAGAAAGGGGAGCTGGAGATATGGGGAAACCAAGATGGATGATTCCCTTTGGGCCAGTGGTTAGACTGGAGCTGCTGGAAGGGTGGAGAGAAGGTGGGGTAGAGAGACAGAACCAATGGCAAGGATGTACACACAGGCTCCTATTTGAAGGACAGGCATCAAAGGAGGGGGTTGGGGGAGAGGTTGGGCAGTAAAAGATATGACAGAACAATAATAATGTATAAAGCATTGAGGCTCGGTGGGGAGGGGAGAGCAGGGGAAGAGGGGAAGGGATGGAAAAGCCAATACCAGGGACTCAAGGGGAAAGGCAGATGATTGGAGAACAATAACAGCAGCAGACATGTGAAAGTGCTTGGCACAGTATGTTTATTTATGTATTATGAAAAATGATGTACGAGTTCACAATAAAGTGATTTTTAATTAAAATCTCTCTCTCTCTCTCTCTCTCTCTCTCTCTCTCTCTCTCCTGACATAGCTCCTGAAGTCATGGCAGAGAAGGGGCATCCTGATGGTCTGGCTGTTCTTGTGGGATAAAATAAGTTATAATGTTGCCCAAAGCCTCACCCTAAGACATGGGTGAACATGAAAACTCCAGAAATTGATGGAGCACAAATTGAGATGACTCTGCACATAGATGAAACACCGGAAATGCTTACTCATCTATGCTAAGAAATTTGGCAGAGAGCTACCTGTCCAAGCAGCTGGATGGGGGTCCCTCCAAAGAAAGTTGATCCAAAGCAATGTGGAAATTATTGAACAATCCCGTGAAGATCACATTCAAGAAAAGCTTTGCTGAAAGTGATTAAGAAAATGGTTATAGCTGTACACAGTCAGGGAACAGGCCGAAAGCCCAAGTGAATTCAGAAGAGGATGTGGAATGAGGAATACCATCGCTGATGTCTAATGGATCTTTTCTAAAATCAGAGGAAACCAGAGAGATAATCGGTGGTGTTTTAATGGGTATACAGAGGCATTTGACTGTGTGGATAATACTGTGGATATTGAATCAGAGATGATATTTGAGAAGATTGGCAATTACAGAATGCATAATTGTGCTCACACAAAACCTGTGCTTAGAGTCCACGGTAGTTTGACTAGAATAAGGGCATGCTGCATGATTTAACATCAGAAAAGATGTGCATCCGGTTGTCTCTTTCACTGTGATTACTCAGTCCCATGCTGAGCAACGATGTCACTGTGAAGACTAAAGTGCACTTGACTCAAACCTTGGTCTTTTCAGTCACTTCCGATGCCTGTGAAAGTTGGACAGAGAAGAGTCCATGCTTTTGTACTCATCCTGGTGAAGACTGTTGAAAGTACAGCGGACTGCTCAAGGAACAGACGAAAGTGTGTCAAAGAAAGCACAGTCAGAGCATGCCTCACAAGCGAAGAAGGTATAACTCTGTCTCACATATCTTAGACATGCTATCACAAGGGATAAAGACACCTTTCTGGTAATCTAGAAAGGCAATGAAAAAGAAGAACCCCCTGGCAACATGGTGTGGCCGTTATACAATCTTCTGTCAACTTGAGTGAAGGGGTGGAGTCCAGCCTGTCAATCAGGTCATAGCCAATGATGCTTCGGAGTGGGCCTGGCTTTCTTCCTAGGATTCTGGGAACTCCTGTCTTCCTGCCTGGAAGCAGGACGGACACTCTCTCTGCTTCACATTCCTTTTGACAAGCCACATGGAGCGATGCTGTTGACAGTGAGAGACCTGGAGCTGGAGGAGCCACATGGAGAGCAGCACAAGTGCTGAGAAGCATCCACTGCCATTGGGCCCATAGGACTTTCCACGCCCTGGCCTGTGGTCTTCTTGCAGTCAGCATCATTGCATGTGCTGTGGGAGTCTGAAGAGGAATTCATGGACTAAATATTGGACTTATGACCTACTATTGAACTTAGGGACTTGATCTGCACTGAGCTGGGATGATATTTTAGTGATGCCTAATAACTACTTGATATAAATTTCTCTTTATATATATACTTAATTTTTTAGACTAGTATTGGGCATTTCAGAAAAACTGTGCAGAAAATACAAGAATTTCTCATCTGCCTTTTAAATGTTTCTTTTTAATAGTACCTTTCTTGAAATCATTTTTTTCTCCCAAGAGATACAAGGGCTATTTTTTTTGAAGTTTTCTTCTGCACCACCAACCTTGCATAGTTATATTTTCTTTCTTTATAATTTTCTCTTCAATCTTTGTTATGGTTTTTGGCTTTTCTGTTAGATGTTTTTCTTGCATGTCTGGTGTCTACTCATCTTTTAAAAATATATATATATATATAGATTTTATTGGGGGCCCTTACAACATTCAATACATCATTTGTATTAAGCATACTTATACACATGTTGTCACTTTCATCTATATTTTCTACTTGAACCCCTCCAGCATAAGCTCCTTTTCCCCTCTTTCCTTTAATTCTTTATTATTTTAATTCCAACTCCCCATATTTCCCCTTCCCCCTTTTCCTCTCCCATGAACTTCCAATGATTTACAAATTGTTATTACCTTTTCATGTCGTACACTGTCCAATGTGTCACTTCACTCACCACCACCCCCCCATTGTCCATACCCCAGAAAGGAAGTCACATGTTGATCCCAGAAATTTGTTCCCCCTTTCTACTCCACCATCCTTCCACCCTCCCAGTGTCACCACTCCCCACTAGTCTCAAGGGATTATCTATCCTAAATTCCCATGTTTCCAACTTCAATGTACATCCCCTGGTCTAGCGGAATCTGTCTGGCAGAATTGGGATAATGATGGTTGGTGGGAGGAAGCATTTGAGAACCAGAAGAAAGTTGCACATTTCATTGCTACTACACTGTACCTAGACTGGCCTATCTCCTTGTTGCAACCCCTATGTAAGAGGATATCGCTTCACATCCCCAATCTGAACTCCCCCTCATTTATAATGATATAATTTTTAGGTCTTTGGTGCTTGATACTGGATCCCTTTGACACCTCGTGGTCATATAGGCTGTTGTGCTTCTTCCATGTGGGCTTTGTTGCTTCTGAGCTGGATGGCCACTTATTTACCTTCAAAACTTTAAGACCTCAGACACTACATGTTTTGATAGCTGGGCACCATCAGTTTTCTTCACCACATTTGCTTATGAACACATTTTTTTTTTGTGATTGTGTCAGGAAGCTGCGCATCATGGAATGCCAATTTAATAGAACAAAGTGTTCTTGCACTGAGGAAGTACCTGATGGAAGTCCAATGCCCATCTGCTGTCCTAATTCTAAGCCTATAAGTATATGCATATTGATCTATTTCCCCTTCATCATATAAATATATGTACCTTTGTATATGCTTGTATTTAACTTCTATAAATGCTCCTTACTCCCCAGTTCTCTTTTCTATTTCCCTATACCTTCTCCTGCCCCACCATCATGCTCAACATCCATTTGGGTTTCAATATTTTTTTCTCTGCTACATTAGTCATAATCAATCCCTGTTGGACCTTCTACACCCACCCTGCTCTACTCATCTTTAAGAGAGATGTAAAAATAACAACAAAAAAAGAGAGATGTACTAAAAAAGCTGATTGTGAATTCAGTAGGTGTGGAGAACCCTGTTGAGGAATGGACCTCACTGGCACACTATTTCTTTCATTGGGTGTTCCTGTCGGTGTATTGAGGTGTTCCTGTCAGTATATTGAACGTCTTCCCTTTTGGGAGATTGCTCAAGTCCCCACAGAGGAATTCTCCTCCTAGATCCCAGCAGGTGAGGCATGGGAGAAGATCAGGGGCAGGAATCACACCATCTTCCTTTTAATTCCTATCGCCAGTGTGTGGTCCTTACCTCTAGCGTCCCCAAGTCCAGAATTTCTTGGGCGCAGCATCTCTAGAGAGTTATTCTTTTCTCTAGGAGACAGTAGAAAGCCATTCGTCCTGCACCGGGTAAGGAGATGACTCAAGAGGCAGTTAACTCCCTTTGCCTGTTTAAAATACTTCAACCCATTCCATTTCTCTCTTCCCATTCTGCTGTTGCCCCCACCCCCATTCTCAGAGAGCTTGGTATCTTTAGTTACTGCAGATTTTAGAAGGATGAGTTCACTTCTGGCTCGGTTTCCAGTGTGTTTTTTGTGGATTGCCGAGTCAGCTACGATTTATACATCAGTTTTCAAACTTCCAAAACATTGTCGCTATGGATCATTTCATTTCCTGTTCTTGTGTCCTTCAACCTTTTCAATACATTTTCTATGCTTTTCTTAAGATTTTTGGAAAATAGTAGTAGTCAATATTCTGTTTGCTTTGTGAGGTTTAATTAGAAGTTGTTGACAGTCATTCAGACATTTGCATTCATTCATACGTTTACCTTATAAATCCCCAATCTTCGCCTATAGGTTAGTAGGTTTTTTGCAGTACAAGTTTGCTGGCTCACACAAGAGTTGTCTTTTTATCTTTTCTATAGCCTAAACCCAAACCAAACCAACTGCCAGTGAGTCTGTTCCAATTCATAGTGGCTGTACAGGATAGAGTAGGACTCTTCAGGCTTCCTGAGATGGTAAATCTTTAGGAGAACAGACACTTTCACTTTTTCCCCCAGACCAGCTGGTGAATTTGGACTGCCATCCTTCTGGAAGCATCCCAATACTTAGCACTGTACTCTACCACAGCTCCTTCCTATGGACTAGAGTAGTTTAAACAACATAGGAATTACCCTGTGTGTTAGTCCAGGTAGACTAGAGAAACAAATTCATAGACACGCATATGGATATAAGGGAAAGATTTATATACAAGAGGAATGAACATTGAGAAAGCATCCCAACCCAGTCCAGTCCAAAGTCATAAGTCTGATATTAGCCCATATGTTTGATACCATTCTATAAAGTCTCCTTCTGACTCAGGAAGTCACAGGCCAGTGGGTGCAGAGTCCCAGCGCTGGCAGGGCCCCGTTCATGGCTCCTTGTTTCCAGGGCTCAGGGTCCATCAGCAGTATCCATTGGTGATAGAAACATCTCAGCACTAGCAGGGGTCTCTCTGTAGCTTTTCCAGCTTCGGAGGTCTAGTTCCATCAGGGTAAGGCTGTGTGGCTTCTCCTCTGGCTCTTCCGGTTCCTCGGACGCTGTCATCTTGTCTTGTCAGTAGTTCATCGTCATCTCAGAGACTGACTCCCAGAGACTGAGAGAGAAGTTTCTCTTCTCCAATTGGGAAATATCACGAGACTTCCCAGAATTCTCAGGAGAAAGCCATGCCCATACAGAGTTCTCATTGGCTACTCAATGGCTATCTCCAGATTATAGGTTAGACTCCACCACCCCTACATCTCAATTGTGAAATTGACATAGGTACGTAGCTGCCACACCCTGCTTGAAGTTAGCTAAAACCTGACTTAGATCATCAGGTTTTGAATTCTCTCCCCGCCCCCACCAGTTGTGTTAGCTTATAATTCACATAGCATACAATTCAATAATTCAATCACATAAAGAAGAATTGTACAATTATTACTACAATCAGTTCTGGAACGTTTTCTTCATTTTTGTATTCATCCTTGTTAAGACTCCCATTTATTTTTTAAGAGGCAGATTTTGAATCACATTTCTAATCTCTTGTATAATTGATCAGTTCAAATTTTCATGGGTCATTTTAATAGTTTATATATTGTCAGAAAAGAGTCTATTTTTAATTAGGTTTTCACATTTTTTGCTCCAAATTTCTTGCAGTGTTTTCTCATACTCTTTTTAATTTCTTCATTTGCGTGATATCCCCTTTACCATTATTAATCTTGCTTAATTTTCTTATTTCTTCTTAGCAGGCACTTGAAAGAGAGAGATATACAAGGAGTCTCTGGTCACAGTGCATTTTTTCATAAAAGTAGTTTAGCTTGAACCTCGTTTCAGAGAATGGTCAATTTAAGGGAACAGTGGGTGGCTATGAAATTTTGTTTCCTGCTCAGGATGACAAACCTTGTTCTGGATATCAGTCAACTTCCTGAATGGATGAAAATATCAACTTGTAATGCATTTGGAATTCTTTTCACCAGGTCAGATTGTTAATCAAGCTATCTATTTAGAGATTCTGAAAAGATTGTGTCACTGTGTATGACAAGAAGGCCTGATTCTTGGCAGATAGGGGACTGGTATTGCCCCCATGACAATGCACCTGCACATACATCCATCTCAGTGCTCTCGCTTTTGGCAAAAAACAGCATGCCTCTCTTGGCCCATGATCTTTCTCACCTGACCTCACTCCAAGCAGCTTCTTTTTGTTTTTGTGAATGCAGGGGGACATGAAAGGACAGCAATTTGATGAGGTAGAAGAAGTGAAGAAAAAAATGAGTGGGCTGAGCACTGATGGCATAGTGGTTGTGTGCGGGACTGCGACCCACTGGGTTGGCAGATCAAATCCAGCAGCAGCTCTCCAGGAGCAAGGTTGTGCCTCCTACTCCCACCGAGGGCGGTGATGCCCCCCCCCAAATGAGCGAGGTGCTTTCAGTCATCTAAACAGATGAGTTTGAAAAGTGTTTCCAAGAATGGGATCACAGATTTGGCAAATTTATTTAGTGTAATAGAGAGTACTTTAAAGGTGATAAGGTTGTTCTGTTAAAAAAAAATTCAATACATATCTTTGAAAAATTCTGGTTTGGGGGGTATGCCCTCATATAGCAATTATTGTTCTTTTTAAAGGACCAGTATTTTGTTTTATCCTATATATAAATATATATATTTTCATTGTTACTAGGTTCTGTTTTCTGTTTGTGTTCCTATATTTGTTATTTTCCTTTTGGGTTATGTTCTTGCTCTTTTGTGATACCTTAAGACCTATATTGAGGTTGTTTTCATCTTCCTGAAAAGTGAATTCATGTACTTCACTGGAGCATACCACAAACAGGGGACAATACTGGGGACACATGGCAGGGAGTGAGTCTGGTTTGACTACCCCACAGTAGGGCAAACCAAAAGGGGAACATAACAGATCAGTAACAGGGGAAAAGCAAGCCACAAAACCCCTAAGGAGCCCCAAAAATAGACTTCAGGCTTGGAGGGCAAGTTCCCGGAACCCCCCAGGATGGTGGGGAGACAGTTATAAAAGTCAGCAGACAGACTGGAATTATGCATGCTTTTTCAGGGTTGTTTTTTTGCCTAGGTCTGTTTGTTTGTTTCTCTTTTTATTTAATCTTTTGTTTTGTCACTGTTTGTGTTAGTCCGGGTAGACTAGAGAAACAAATCCATAGACATGCATATGGATATAAGGGTACAGTTTATATAAAAGAGGAATAGGACATTAAGAAAGCATCCCAACCCAGTCCAACACAGTCACAAGTCTGATATTAGCTCATATGCCCGATATCAGTCTATAGCGTCTCCTTCTGACTCATGAAGTCACAGGGCAGTGGGTGCAGAGTCCTGGCACTGGCGGGGGTCTCCCCATGGCTCCTCGCTTTCAGGGCTCAGGGCCCATCAACAGCATCCAGTGGTGATAGAGGCAACTCAGCGCTGGCAGGGGTCTCCATGTGGCTTCAGAGGTCTGGTTCCATCAGGCTAAGGCTGTGTGGCTTCTCCTCTGGCTCCTTCAGCTCCTTGGATGCTGCCATCTTGTCTTGTCTGCAGTTCATTGTCTCTGAAACTAACTCCCAACAACTGGAGAAGATAGCTTCTCATCTTCACGAGGGAAATATGGCAAAATTTCCCAGAAGCCTCTGGAGAAAGCCATGCCCACATGGAGGCCTCTTTGGCTACTCAATGCCTATCTCCAGATTAACAGGCCAGACTCCACCCCTACATCTCAATCATGAAATTAACATAAGCACATGACTGCCACACTGTTAGTGCTGTTTGTTTGGGGGGGGTGGGGGGTTACCTATATAAGATAGACATGGGAAACAAGCCTGAAAAGAAAGCAATGGACCAATGGTTCCAGAGGGACTTGTGGGGAAGAGGGGGTGGGCAGGAGTGGTGAGCAAACAACGCTATAGATAGGGCAACAATGAGGAGGACATGGAGATCCTGGGGGTGATGAAGCAATTGCAATCTAGCTGAGAGGAATTACTAAGAGGCAGGAGAGGAGAGAATGTGATGGTGGTAAAGAAAGCAGGTAAAAGAAAACAGAGGAAAGATCTAAGGAGAAAGGCTATGTATGGTTAGAGGTATAAACATAGGTGTGCACTTATGTAAATATATTAATTCATTAAAATAGGGGTATTGGCCTATGTGCATATATTTATATGCCAATACATTGAAGAAGTGGAAGAAGTGTTAGTTCTAACAGCCTGGCATTCTGTGATGCTCACCCTCCCAACATGATCGCTGAAGACAAAATGGGTGCAAAAGCAAATGTGGTGAAGAAAGCTGATGGTGCCCGGCTATCAAAACATGGAGCATCTGGGGTCTTAAAGGCTTGAAGTGAAACAAGTGGCCATATAACAGAGAAGCAACAAGTGCACATGGATGAAGCACACCAGCCTGTGAGATCATGAGGTGTCAATGGAATCAGGTACCAGGCACCAGAAGACCCAAAACAAAAAAGCATATTGTTGAGAACAAGGGGGGAGGGTCAGAGCAGAGACCCCAAATCCATGTGTAGACTATAGGACGTCCCTTCACAAAAGGGTCACAAGGAAAGGATGAGTTCACCAGGGCACAGTATAGCACTAATGAAGCACAATATTCCTCTGGTTCCTTGAGGCTTCCTCATCCCCCAAGATCATGACCCCAGTCCTGCACAGACCATGTGCACTGGTACAGAGAAGAGTTCATGACACACAGAATCCAGATCAGATAAACCCCTCGGGAACAGAGATGGGAGTAGTCATACCAGGAGTATCGGAGCAAAGTGGAGGGATGAGAGGAGGAAGGAGAAACTGATCCCAGTGATCAATGCATACCACCCCCCCCCACCCCCGGGGGAATGAACAAAAGAAACGTGGATGTAGGGAGACAGCAGTTGGTATAAGATATGAAAATAATAATAATTTATAATTTATCAAGGGCTCATAAGGGGGAGACAGGGAAAAAAGAGGAGCAGATACCAAGGGTTCAAATAGAAAGTAATTGTTTTGAAAATGATGATGGCAACATTTGTACAAATATGCTTGATATAATTGATGTATGAAATGTTATGAGCTGTAAGAGCCCCCAATGAAATGATTTTATAGTATATTTTAAAAAATGAATTCATTAATATATATTTAAAAATAAATTTAAAAACCTTCCTCTGTCTAAGCTTTTACTGTGTCCCCCAAATTGGCATAGACTATTCTTTTCTTTGATTTGTCACCTGCATTTTACTTTTGATATTTCTCTTCAATTCTTAGACTATCTAGTGTAATGTTTCTCAATTTCCAAGTCCTTAAGAATACTTCATTGTCTTATTATTATTTACCGCTAATTAGTCAAGAGATCACACAACACTTGAGTCCTTAAAGTAACATCTTTGCTTTTCCACACTCTGAAGAGGTCTCAGACTTACCCAGTGCAATCCGTTGTTGGATCTCTTGCTGCAACAATGGGCTCAGACACAAGAACAACTGGGAGAAGGACACGGGATTGGACCATATTTTGTTGTCCATAGAATAGTTATGAGTCGGAACTGATCCAATGGCAAGTGTGGTGGTCTGTGTTGTCCAGAGAAACAAATCCAGCGACACTCTGTCTGTGTGAGAGAGATCTTTGCAGCAAAGGACAATGGCATGCTGAGAAAACATCACAGCTCAGTCCAGAACAGGTCTGATAGTAGTCCATGAGTTCCTCTTTAGACTCACGCAGCACATACAAAGACGCAGAATGCAGGAATATCTCAGTTCAGTGAGTGGAAAGTCTTGTGGATCTAACGATGGTGAGAGCATCTCCAGGGTTGTGGCGGCCATCAGTGTGGCTCCCTGTGGCTTGTCGACAGGAATGTGAAGCAGACAGAGAGAGAGTGGCCCACCTCTTCTGATGGCAGAATCAAGAGAGAAGTTCTGAGAATCCTCATGAGCAGACCACGCCCACAAGGTGGGATCACCAGGCTAGACTCCAGTCTTTCTTCTTTTATCAAATTGATATGAAATTGTGTCACTACCACTGTAAGTAACAACAACAATAATTTTATTCAATCATGATCCGGTACTGTTAGATCTCATTTTTAATTCATGGCCAAGTACAGGATTGCCTTCTTTCAGTGTTTCATGGACACAGAAAAATATGTATGTACATTTTCACTTTGAGTGAATGTAATAATGACAGATAAGCATTAAATCTAATTGTTGATCCTATTAATCTATTTCTTTATGTCCTTACTTAAAATAGTAAAAACAAAACAAAATGAAAGCACCCTATTTAATCCTGAGCACAAAACCAAACAAAACTTCCTGCCATCGGCTCACTGCTGATTCCTAGTGATTTCCTGTGGGCTTCCGGGACTGTGTAAGTGTGGATAGGATTGGAAATCCCAGTCTCTTTCCCGGGGAGCTGCTGCTGGTTTTCAACTGTCAACTACGCAGTCCCCAGCCCAACACATCACCACTGGGCCTCCTCGGATAATACACCTGCCACCATCATTGTGCCTTGGGTGGTGCGGTGAGGTTGCTCTTGCAATTCCGATTTTTTTCACTTTTGAAATGGGGTTTCTATGTTGCTCAGTTTATATCAGTTTTGATTATTTTGTGTTTGCTATGAATTGTCTCATAGAACCCCTGCAGTGCTCGTAGCAGTTGCAGGGTTAATATTTCCATTTTGCTTAGTTTTTGTTAACCCTTGCCAGGATGTGTTTTTGCTCACTCCTTGATTTTTAACCTTTTGTTTTTGAACGTATTTTCGGTGTGTTCTTATGTTGTCAGATTTTGTTTTATTTTTAGCCTAGGTTAGCCTAGTTTTATTTTTCAGGATTGTTTGTCTTTTCAATGAATCACTCCATCTTTACATATGATGTGATCTCCTAACCCTTCCCTCTTCTACTCCAACTCAGATGCTCAGCTTTATTTTGCTGGGAATAGGTTTTGTTTTTCCTAATTGATTATTTTCTTTCTGACTGCGGGCTCCTTCTATTGGGGCTCATTAGGTCTCATGGAATGATACGTGTGTTCTAATGGTCAGGAGTCTCAAAGAGGGCAGAAAGAGATGGAATCTCAGGTGCATGGACTGAGTTTTACAAGCGGCCCATACCCTGCTGAGTGGGATGCAGGAACCAGGGCTCCTAGGATAATATAATTGCATCGTGCCCTACAACTTTCTCCCGCTGCCCCCTCTTCAGTGTAGAAGACTCAACTTTCCAAGTCAGCCCAATCTGGACCTTGAAGCAGAGGGGGCGCAGCATGGTCATCCTGGGAAGTGTTGATTCTCCCCTCATCTCTTTGCAGGATCAACTGTCTCCTATTCTTCACCTGTGGGCTGTACCAGGACTCTCTAGGCACCTATGCAGACCATGAGGAGAATGAGTTCCACAATTTTCTGTGTCTGGAGCCCACCGTAGCTCCAGGTCTCACGTGCACCCACCGGAGCCAACTGCTGATTGACTTTAGAAAGAAAGGCGGAAAAAAAAGGGCTGAGCCCCGGTGGCATAGTCATTGAGTGTGGGACTGTGGCCCACTGGCTTGGCGGTTCAAATCCAGCAGCAGCTCTCCAGGAGCAAGGTTGGGCATCCCACTCCCAGCAGAGGTCAGTGATGCACTCCCCCCCCCTCCCAAAAAGAAAGAGGGGCATTTTAAGATTGCAGTGGAGAAGACAGCAGTTGCATTAAGGTTATGGTTTTCCTAGACCCCTTTCCCCTCCCCATAAATGGGCTCTCTCACTATTCATACAGCTAGAGCAGAGTCTATGAAGAGGCAGATTAGAGGGAACAGCCTCTGTCCTAGTTTGACACAGAAATCCATGTTCATCTTCTTGCCAGTCGTCAGCTTGGCTCAAGGAGGAGACAGGTGCCAATAACTCATTGTGAGGAACCTGCATTGAGAGCTAGAGAGAGCTGTGACCCTTCCTCGCTGAAAGCAAGCAATCAGTGTGGCTTGGAGTGAAAATGTAAGTCTTTCTGAACCCCACTTTATCTGATATCTATCCACTTGCAAGAAGAAATCACTGGCAGCCTCCCCCTTAGAATTCTAAAGATCAGGCTGTTGCTGGAAAGGAAGATGAAGTGGGCATATTATTAGCCTAAAAGGAATTAGGTTTCTGTTTCAATAAAGATGACCATTAAGGCTGAAAGCAATACAGCTACAGAAGTAGCAGCAGAAACCACCCATTGGCTCTGTAGGAAGATGTGCTTAAATTACAGCTGGCTGTGCACCCCATGATCACTTTGCAGGAGGCAGTAACTTGAGGTGCACCTCTGTGGTCACCGTGTCCTTCAGGTGCCGGCCTCAAAGGAATCCTAGCTTGAATGCAATCAATCCTTCTAACATCCCTTACTCATGTATCAGCACCCGGAAAGAGGCTAACAATGATTAATCAACTAATTAAGATAGGTTCCTTTCATCTTATTCTGTAATGCCGTCCAGATCTGCTTGGATGCTCTGTGTTTTCATAGTTGCAAATAGAAAGGGCAAGGCGAGGAGACTAACATTCAAACAGTGTTCATTAAGAAGGGTACGTCAGAATCTTTGTCCCCAGGGGCCTGTCTCAGGGGCCAAGGAATGATGCAGGCATACTTGTCCCCTTTGCTTCGTTCCTCTTTTCTTTTTCTTAGGACAGAGGCCACCCAGGGTCAGCCTGTGGGCTGCCTCCAGCTCTTCAATGTGTTTTATGTGGATAGCCGGGCTTGTTTTGTTGCTTAATCAATTCATTGTTGACCTTTGGAAATCAGAAACCTTAAGAGAAACGCATGACTTTCGTGTGTGTGTGTGTGTGTGTGTGTGTGTGTGTAAAATGGCGAAGGAGGGAGTTTCTGACCATGTTGGATCCATATCTCCACATCACAATAACGGGCAATGCTGCTTTTGATGGGACAAGTCAAGCACTCTCTCATTGACCTGGGTCCCAACACTTTCTTATTTTACACCAAGCTGCTTCTCTCCTTTTTGCTGCCGACCTGCTCATGAATGTGGGAGTGTCGTCAGTGAGAAGACACACCAGAAGACCACTTGTTCTCATTGCCACAGCCCTGCACAACCCTGGGTGAATAACTGTCTACCTTTCAACCTTTCTTTCCCTTCAGGAAGCTGGGACCCAGAGTGGCATGGCACCAGTTATTCTTGCAGTAAAATTTTTAAACATGTTTTTACCTAAAATAAAGAGAACCCCCTTCCCCCCCTTCCCCCAAGAAGAATTCACATCACAGAACAGCACTGTAGCTAAAACTTAAGGAGATGAACTTGTCTGATCAGAGCACACTGGAGTCAATGGGGAGGGGGGTGAGGAAAAAAGAGTGAAGCACATCCTGACCCATTAAATCCTGAGGACAATATTTCTGCTCAGAACAGCCAATGCGCAGAGAGGACCATAGGGCCGACCCCACCATGAGACACACTGTTCCTCACTGCCCCCTAGTATCACGAGGGACAGCACTAGAGACACATGGTGGGAATTGTGCCCACCCTGAGCTCAACATGCCAAAGTCAGACACTGGGGACGTGCAACAGAGCAGAAAGGGGACCAGAAGTCTCCAGGGAATATCAGAAATGGACTGTGGGGCCAGGGCCAGGTGCCTCACCAGACTCAACTGGAAAATACTCATAAAGGACGACAAATAGACCTTGAACTATTTATAGGGTTTGTTGTTGCCTTTCTGTTGTTGTAACTATTGTTTTATTGTTTATTGTCTTGTGTCAGTACATTGTGTTATCGCTGCTTGTCTATCTGGAAGGGATAAGCAGAATAAATAAGCCAGAAAAGAGAACAATGGAATGGCAGTTCTGGGGGGTCATGAGAGAGGGGAAGACGGGGGAAAGGGAGTGGGTGTTAACAAACCCAGAGACCAGTGACTGAAAATCGATGGCAAGGAGAGTGTAGCAGGTCTGGCAGGGCTGGATCAAGGATGGTATAGTTGAGAAGAATTCCTGAAGCCCAAATGAAGACTGAACATAATAGTGGAACAAGAGGAAAGTGAAAAGAATTAAAGGAAAGAACTAGGAGGCAAAGGGCATTTCTAGATATCTAAACACAGGCGTATTCATATGTAAAATAAACTAAATTTGCATCTAACCAGAGATTTAAGCAAGGGAAATAAAAGTATGTACATGTATTTATAGGTTTAATATTAAGGAAAAACATGGATAGTGGACCCCTACTCAAGTACTCTCCCAATACGAGAACAGTTTGTTCGAATAATTCTGCAGTCTGAGATGCTCACCTTCCCAATACGAAAAGCAGGTGCATAAACAAATGTGGCAAAGAAAGCTGATGGTGTCTGGCTAACAAAAGATATAGCATTTGGGGTCTTAAAGGCTTGAACATAAACAAATGGCCATCTAGCTGAGAAACAACAAAGCCCACATGGAAGAAGCACACCAGCCTGTCCTGACAGGATTGCTGCAGACAAAACGGGTGCATAAGCAAATGTGGCGGAGAAAGCTGATGGTTCCTGGTTATCAAGGGATATAGCATCTGGGGCCACAAAGACTTGAAGATAAACAAGTGGCATCCAACTGAGAAGCAACAAAGCCCACATGGAAGAAGCACACCAGCCTGTGTGACCACAAAGTGTTCCCTAACAACTATCAGGCATCAAAGAACAAGAAAATCATATCAATGTGAATGAGGAGGAGAGCAGATTGGGGACCCAAAGCCTGTCTGTAGGCAACTGGACATTCCTTCCGCAGACAGCTCTCCATCAGGGAACAAGCCAGTCACGGTGTGTAGCAGCGATGAAACATGCAGTATTCCTCTATTTCTTGAATGCTTCCTCCCACTACTATCATGATCCCAATTTTATCTTGCAAATCCAGGTGAACTGGAAGATGTATGCTGGTACAGATGGGAACTGGAAACACAGGGAATCCAGCAGAGATGAACCCCTCAGGACCAGTGATGAGAAGGGGATATTGGGAGGGTGGAGGGAAGGTGGGGTAGAAAGGGAGAACAGATCACAAGGATCTACATATGACCTCCTCCTTGAGGGATAGATAGCAGTGAAGTGGGTGAAGGGAGATGTTAGAGGGTGTAAGATATTACAAAATAATAATAATTTATAAACTATCAAGGGTTCAGGAGAAGGAGGAGGAGAGGAGGGAAGGGAAAAATGAGGAGTGAATACCAGGGGCTGAAGCAGAAAGCAAGTGTTTTGAGAACGATGAGGGAAACAAATGTACAAAAGTGCTTGACACAATGAATGTATGTGTGGATTATGATAAGAGTTGAACGAGCTCCCAAAGAATGATTAAAATAAAATAAAATAAAGGGAACCAAAAACTGTTGTAAAAATAAATTTGCATCTACCAAGAAATTTAAGCATAAAATAGACTGAGTGTGAATATGACAGGAATAAAAGACCAAACATTTAAACAAACACTAGTATGGCTGGATCAATTATTTTCTCTCTTTCAAAGAGGTTGCAAATTCTCTACCTAAGTGACCACCATTAACCATAATTATCAATTCCTTATAAAACATGTAGCTGGGGCAGTGAGTTTTCCATTTGTTAATATATTGACTTAAAAAATGTTCTCCAATAAAAGCATTGAACTGTAAAAATCATCCAACAACATTTTAATTCAAACAATGGCAGGACAATCAATGTTAGGAAATTAGTTCAGCACAATTAATTTCCCCCATGGCAGGTTATGGAATTTGACGCACACGGTACTTTTTCTCTTTGAATTAATGGGTCACTACACAAGCTTTATGCCAATTCGAGCCCTGGTGGCGTAGTGGTTATGCACTGGGCCTCGAATTGGAAGGTCAGCTCTTCAAAACCACCAGCTTCTCTAGGGAGAAAGATGAAACTCCCTACTTTCATAAAGAGTTCCCATCTCAAACAAACACACAAACAAAAAAGACATCTTGGGCTGAACCCCGGTGGTGTAAGTGGTTGAGTGCGGGACTGCGGTCCACGGGCTTGGTGGTTCAAATCCAGCGGTGGCTCTCAGGAGCAGCACTGGGTAGCTCCCAGGACCACCAGAAGCAGTGATGCCCCCGAAAAAAATCAAAGAGTTCCCGTCTCGAAACCTACAGGGACAGGTCTACCCTGTCCTATGGGGGGCTGTGAGTCAGAATGGAGTTTGTATTTAAGTCAATTCATTCACCTCCACGTTTCCAATGGAAAAACAAAACATCTCAAAGCCTACTTACAACGACTTCTTCCTCCCTAGAGATACCAACCCAGAAGTTTCTAAGACATCATTCCCCATTTGATTCTGTATGTTAGTTTGGGGCCAGGCCCACCAACTTGCCAACACCCACCCCAGCCCAGGTAGCATAAAGGTAACAATCAGATGTAGTTACCTTTGGAGCATGACTCAGTAAAAACATATGTCAGCCTGCATCAATGCCACCTCCTCCAATCCCATTACGGAGAACATCCTCTAGATTTGGGCCCTGTGGAGCCTGGTGGATTTATCACATCTTTGGTGGATATCAGCCTTGGTCAACCTAAACCACTTGTCTAGGAGGATGTTGTCTTTTAGGCCCAGCCTCAGGACTCCATGCAGGGGGCACCTTCGCCAGACAAAGCATTTTCTCCCCACTCCCATCCCCACCCCCAGAAAAGCATTTTTTGGTGATGATACCATGACCAAAGTGAAAGATTCCCCTTCCATTTTCCTGTATGTGACCCCAGCCACAATTTCAATTAAACCCTCTATTTTATTCTTTCTCTTGGAGCCCCCAAGCCTAACGTCCGTTTACAAAGCATAGATTTCTCCTTCGTGAAATAGCAGTGGTTCCTTATGGAAGAAATCAAACTCACCCATCCTTTTGTCTCCACCATGTTCTCAGATGAGAAAAAAACGAAAAGTAACAAGATTGTTCAGAATGCCAGAATCCTTAAGTAGCTCAACAGGTAATCTGGGCGGGGGAGGGGGGGAGTTGAGAAAGAATCTTGTTCTATTCCACTAACTGTGTGGACTGATTTGCTTTGTATCTTCATCAAGGACCAGGAAAAAGCAAAATGATTGAGGATGGGGGTTGCAAATTGATCTAAATTCGTTTGGCCACTCAGTAATGATCAGGTTCCTGTGGTAAATCCTGGTGAGTACGGAGCCATGGAGGCTCCTCAGCCCTTTCCCATCACCTCACGCCAGGTAGTTCGTTATGATGAAAGTGAATCTTGGGCCAATTGCACAGCTACTTATTAGCGAGCAGGGACAAAAGGCATTGTAAATGCTTTCCTCTTGGCTAAGGCTTCACACTCGGGCACTAACAAGCACCTGCATGAGTCGGAGGCAGGCACTAGAATACTCTTCAGCCGCTCAAGCCAGGCAGCAGAGTGCCCTCCATTCTGGAAGGTGAGGCTGGTTGATATCGGACTCTGGGCATCATCCCAAGATGTGAAGCCCATGGGCTGGCTGGAGAAGCACACCTTACTCTCGGGGTAATAAGGCCTTCTAGTCAGCTTCTAGTCATACACAGCCGGCCTGAAGACCACTCATTTCGTTCTGGGAAAAAAAAGGTACTGTGCTATTCAGTACTCTCTCTGGTGTAGATTTCTACCACAAGGTTTACAATGCTGACCTGGCCCTGCCTAGATGGTTGTTCCCTGAGTAGGGCTCCTTCAAATGATATCCACGACCTCCTCAAGTGAAGATTAAAGTCACTGTATTCTTACAGAAGTAATGTGATTGAATGATTACATTGTGAGGTATATGCCAATGCAACTATTCAAAATAAGTAACATGCTCATGGTACGGTTTCAGAAACTACGTGATTCCCTGTGTGTGCCAGGCAAGTTACAGTTTCCTGAGTATGTGTGTTCTTTACCTGGACAAGTGATGACTGAAACTTTACATTTACATGTGCCAATTTACATATATATGCCTCACAGTGTTTCCATTGAATTATTTAAAGTTGCAAAGAGATAAGCTCGTGTACTGATGTATCCTGTCTTTGAATTTGACATCTAAAGCCCCTCCATTCCTCCCACCCACCACACTGCTGGGGAAAGTATGGAAATATGCAAATAACCTAGTACCCTTATTTTTCGTTTGCATCTCAGCTCAATGGCCAGCCTTGACTGAAAAGCATTTGAATGCAGGGCAGAGAACAGGAAGGCCCATGAAAACAAGGTGGGAAAAGAAAGGACCCAGGGTTGAGGAGACTGCTGTAGCTGAAGTCATTAGCAAATTAGAGTTGGCTGAAAACCGAAGTTGGTGGATGGGATGGGCAGCGAATGGAGAGGCAGATGGGGAGCGTTTTTCTTCTCGGCAGACAGAGCCCAAGTCTCTTGACAGAGACAAGATTTTTCTTTGCAGAGTAGACACTAAGCTAATGAACAGAAGCACCCGTGGAAAAGGGCAACAGGCACTGGTAAAGAACAGAAGGCAAAGTGCCATGGAGCAGAGCAAGCATCCTTCCTCATCTCTTTATCAAGTGAGCACGCTGAATTCTTGGCGGGAGTCATTTGCCTTTGCAAACAGCTCAGATCATTGTTCTCTTGGGTAGGATGATCCTGGGCTTGATCAACAAAACCCCGCTTGATCGGTTACACTAGCTCATGCTTGCCCCTTCCTACTTCCCACTGATGTTTGCTTTGGACGGGAAATTAAAAGATTAAGAGAGGCGTCTACTTACACTTGTACAGCTCTTTAGGAACACCTTGAGTGCTTCCCCCAATCCTGTTGTCTACTCGGTAAGGGAGGAGACCTGGAGGCCTGCTGGTTAAACGTGAAGCTGACCAGCAGCTGCGGACAAAGATGTGGTCGCTAAGAATGATGACAGCCGCAGTGGCAAAGGCATAGGGCTCTCAGAACCATGAAGATCCATGCGGGGGTTTTTTTGGCGGGGGGACGAGGAGGAGAGGGAGTGGGTATTTTGAAGTAGGCTGCAGCCTTCTTTTTCAATATCTCACGATGAGACCCAATACACAGCCCGAAGTCTGAAATGTAAAGGAATGTTTGATATGGAGGACCAGTGAAGATGTCGAACAACTACTTTAGAAAACTGCTTGCCAGATCGACTGAAGCCACACACACCACACACAGTGGTGCGGCCACTTCACTCTGAAGCACACACTCAAGACACAAGGGTACATTTGCTGACCTCAGGAAATGACAAGGTACAGGAACCCCAGGCAGAAAAGGAGCACAGAGCCGAAAGAACCCCGTAGGACTATCTGATGGTGAAACTAAGACACAGCCCAGAAACTCACAGGAGCAGAAGTGGAGACAAGACAATAAGTATCTGCCCGAACTGAGTCTGTTCAGCAAATGATAATGGTTTTCAAAGTTTATAGCCCATTTTAGTGTTATTTATCATTCTGGCAATCCTGGTTCCCAGAAGTTGGAGCCGCAGCAATTTCCTCTTTTAGGCTCTTATTGTCAGATGAAGCATGCCTGCTGGGGAACGCATCCCCTGCAATACAGAGGAAACAAGAACAAGTACATGGGGAGCTCTCTCTCTCTCTCTTTCTGTCCCCCCCCCCAACTCACCTCCCCCCCCCACCCCCACCCCCGATGGAGGCCAAGTCACATTGTCTGGGTGGAATGTCAAGTCTACTTGAAATTTGCTAGAGTAATGCCAAGGTGATTTTTTTTCCTTCCCTCAGTAACTTTGAGTTTCCTATGAGCTAGAAAAACAGTCTTCAACTCCCCCAAACAATACCACCACGGCAAAACTGACAGGAAATACGCTTCATTCCTTCCACGACTCTCATTTCCCTAACTGCGTTCCCATCCTATGCCCTGGCCGGACCCTTTGCCTGTGAACAACCCAGTGAGACCACAGGCTCTCGTTGAAGCTGGGCTGCCCTGTGCCTCCTTTCAGAACCACAATCTGAGGGCAAGAACCACTCTTCTTGCTTCGTCTCAGCCTGTGACTTCAAAGCTCATAAGAAACTACGTTCAGGGCTGAGTTCAGCACATCTTGAGGCGGGTGAGAGAGGAGGGGGCAGAAATGAAATTTAGAGGTTGTTTTGCCCAAGCAATCCAAGCAGAATAATTTCACGTGGGCAAAATCCCCCTAAGCCCGAGTTCCTTAATTTCCCAGAGTCTGGTAAACTTGGTTCAGTTCTGCTCCACTGGGGTCTCAAGGCTCCTTGGTTGTATGAAGAACCGCTGACCGGAAGCCTCCACTGTGCCAGCAGATGGCGGCAGGTATTTGTTGAGTTGCCTTTGACCTCGGCTTCTAGCCTGAAGTGAGACCAGGAAACTGAAGCAGCATCCCCACCACCATCTTCAATCTAGCCCTCACATGTCTGCGTGTGCACCAGAACCATACGCCTTACGATGGTCCTTCAACCTGGAAGGATGGGGCTTCCACCTTGAGCACCCAACAGGCATTCCTCTTATCACTGAAGGTCTGTCTTGAGCCCAGTCCAGATGGGTAGGGGTGCCTCTATTCATAGCTTTGCTTCCTAGGTCTTTCCTCTGTTTCCTTTTACCTTCCTCCTGCCCCCGCCCCCCCATCACATTCTCCCTATTTCTGCCTCTTGATACCAACTCTTAGCTAGTTTGCTGCTGCTCTGCCACCCCCAGGATCTCTACCTCCTCGTTGTTGTTGATTTTAATTTCCTCATTGTTCCCCTGTCTATGGCATTGTTTGCTCACTGGGCCCTTCCCCCACCACTTTTTTGAGAAAAAGTTCCTCTAGGCTTGTCGGACCTGCTGCTTTCTCCTTAGGCTTGCTTTCAATGCCTATCTTATATGAGTAGACAAATCGACAAGGACATAGATGAAACAAAAAGAAAAAAGATTGGGGGGAGGTGGAAAAGATTGTAAAAAAGAAGAAGAAAAAAGAAAGAAAGAAAAAGTGAGAAAAAACCATATACAATTCCAGGTCTGTAAGCAGACCTTTATGACTATGTCCGCACTGGTCCTGGGGGAATTTTGGAACCGTCCTCCAAGCCTGAAGTTTATTATTGGGGTTTTTAGGGTCTTTGTGACATGGCTTTCCTCCAGTTGCTGATCTGTTATGTTCCCTTCTTTGTCTACCCTGCTGTGGGGGGGGGGTTCAGATCCCATTAACTCCCTGTCGTGTGCCCCAAGTATTGTCCTCTGTCGCAGTATGCTCCAGTTAGAGGCCAACATGTCATGAGCTGATGTTGGCCCTACAGTCCTCTCTGTGCCTTAGCAGCTCCATGCAGAGACATCATCCTCCAGGCTTGGTGTGCCAATATGGAGTTTACACCATCTCTCTTTTTCCTCTTGGTTTGGTTCCCTGTGGGTGTGGTACGCCAGTCCCTCTCCCCTATCTGTAGGTTTAGTTGCATATACTTCTTGGGAAGGGTCAGTTTGGGTCTGGATGGGGTTGGCCCTGTAGCCTACTCTTTTCATGTATTTCGCCCCATGGTTACATTGCTCTCATGGTTTGGTGTGCCATGGTGGGGGTCTATATGACCACTCCCATTTCTATGGAGACAAAACCAATCCTCTCCCCCTGGGTGGTTTAACGCCCTATTTCCCCCATGCCATCATCTCACTTGCAGTCCCTCCACTTTTCACCCTCCCTTTTCTGCCCTTTTCTTTGTGTTGGATTAGTATGTACCTCCTTTGGTTTGGTCTAACCTCCACTGGATTGCCTGTACCTCAACCCGTATATTGTGAAATAAGTGGATTTTCTTCTATACCTACTGGGCTGACGATACTTATCTCAGGGGACTCATGTTATACTTGTTCTTTTGTGATTAACTGACTTCACTTAGCATAATTCCCTCCAGCTCTTCCCATGAAATGACATGTTTCACATGATCATCAGCGCTTTGTAGCGATGCATAGTACTCTATTGTGTATATGTGTCTGAGTTTACTAATCCACTCATCTATCAATGAAAATTTAGATTGTGATTGTGAAGTGTGCTGCAATAAACATTGAAGCATAGACAACTGGTTGTGGTTTATTTCTTACTTCTACTGGGGATATGCCCAGTAGGGGCATAGCTGGGTCATAAGGTAGATCAGTTTCCATTTTCTTTAAATACAGCCAGATTGCTTTCCACAGAGACTGTACAAGTCTACATGACCAGCAGTAGTGGAGGAGAGTTCATACCTGGCCATATCCCCTCCAACATTTGTTATTCTCTGATTTTCTGAGTTGGGCTAACCCCAAGTGTGGTAGATGGTTTTTCAAGGTTGTTTTGGTTTGCATTTCTCTGATAGCTAATGATTAGAAGCATTTTTTCATATGTTTATTGGCCATACTGGTATCCTCCCTAGAGAAACTTCTTTTCAGTTCTGTAGCCCACTTACACAGAGGGTTCACTGTTTTCCTCTTTTTACAGGCCAGGAGGTATTCAAGATTTTAGTAATAAGCCCTTCGCCTGTTGTTTCATTGCTAAAAAATCCTCTCCCAATCCATAGGTTGTCTCGTTATCCTCTTAGTGAAGTCGTTTGATACACACAGGTGTTTCATCCTTAGTAAACCCCACTTGTTGATTTCAGATTCACCTGTGCGTCTGTACCCTTCCTTATTGCAATTAGCCTATGCATTCCCTGGGCCAAGTTTTTTAGATTTGAGCCAAATTCTTCACTGATGGTCCTGATGGTTTGGGGTTTACTTCTAGGTCCATGATGTACCTTGCGTTTATTCTTGTGCATGGGGTAAGGTAAAAATCTTGTTTCATTTTTTCTACATGTGGATATCTATTGTTTCTAGCACCACTTGTGAAAAGAGTGTGTCTGCCTCCCACTTGATGCTTTTGGAGCCCTGTGGGAGATCATGTCTCCTTCTTCTTTTGCGGTGGATCTGCTGCGGTTCTTAACCTCTATCTAGGATAATTTAGGAAAGGATCGTTTTTCCAAGTACTTGTCCATGTCTTCCGTGTTGTTGAATTCATTAGAATAAAGAATTTCCAGGGGGTGCAGGGAGAAAGAAAAGAATTTCATATAACTTGTGATTATGCTGCTGGATTTATTTCTGGGTTTTCTGTTCTTTTCCATTGGTCTGAATATATGTCATGATGCCAGTACCACACTGCTTTGATGATGATAGCTGTATAGGAGGAGGTAAAGTCAGGTAAGGCGAATTCTCTGACTTTGTCCTTCTTGAGGAATTTTCTGCTACTTCTGGGCTTCTTACCTCTCAATGTGAAATTGGTGGTTATTTTTTCCAATTATTTGAAGGGAGTTATGGTTATTTGAATTGGGGTAGCATTAAATTTATATAACACCTTGGGTAAGATTGACATATTTACTATAATGAATCTTATGGTCCACAAGCATGGAATATTCTTCCATTTGTGGAGGTCACTTTTAGTATCCTGTAGTAGGGTCTTACAGTTTTTTCATTGTATAGATCTTTTATTTTTTTGTTAAATCTATCCCTAGATATTTCAATTTGTTCTTGGTTATTCTGAAGGGTTCTGCCTTCTTGATCTCCTCTTCCATGGTCTCATCTGATGTATATAGCAAACCAATTGAATTCTATTTGTTGACCTCATTTCCAGCCTCTCTTCCATATTCCATTATTGGTGTCAGTACTCCTGTTGTGGAAATCTTGGGATTTTCAATGTACAGAATCCTGTCGTCTGCAAATAGTGATAGTTTCACCTCCTCCTCTCCCACATTGATACCTTAAATGTCCTTTCACTGTTTCATGTTGTTAGCTAGGACCTTCACTATGATGTTGAATAGAATGGGATAACGGATATCCTTGTCTGGTTCCCTTTTTCAGTGGGATTGATTTTGTCTTTTCTCCAGTGACTACGATGTTAGCTGTGGGCTTTTCATAGGTAGCTTGTGTGAACTTGAGGAGTTTTCCTTCCATTCTTATCTTCTTGAGTGTCTTAATTAAGAATGGGTGTTGTTAAATGCTTTTTCTATGGCTATTGATACTATCATGTGATTCTTACACTACTTCTTCTTAGCAATGTAGTATATAATATGGATGGATTTTCAGATGCTAAGCCATCCCTGCATCCCTTGAATTAATCCTACCTCATCATGGTGGATGATAAGTTTTATATATTTTATACTCTATTGGCCAATATCTTGTTAAGGATTTTTGAATGGATCTTCCTTAGAGATATTGGTCTGTATTTCTCTATTCCCATGGAATCCTTGCCCGGTTTGGATATCAAAGTTGTACTGGTAAAATGAGGTGCCGGCCTTTTCTATGCTCTGGAATAATTTTTGGAGCATCAGTGTCAGCTTTTCCTTGAACGCTTGCTAGGTTCTTCCGTGAAACCTTCTGGACTGGGAGCTTTTTTTGTTGGCAGTTCTTGATAACCACATCTATTTCTTCTATGGATCTGCACTGGTTCTTAACTTCTTTCTGGGATACTTTAGGAAAGGATCATTTTCCAAAGTATTTGCCTATGTATTCCATGTTGCTGAATTCATTAAAATACACAATTTCAGAGTTCTCGTGATTAGTCTTTTAATCTCATTGGGGTCTGTTGTGTTTCTTGCTGTTTCATCCCTCATCCAAGCCATTGATGTTTGCTCTTTCCTTTCCTTGGTTAGGTCCTTGCCAGGAGTCTGTCAATTCTGTTGACCTTTTCAAAGAATCCGTTTTTGCTGCATTTTTTTTTGATCGTTCTTTTGACTTTCCACTGGTTTAATTCTGCCCTGATTTTAACTATTTCTTTTCTTTTGCTATGGAGGGGTTGTTCTGTTGACTCTGTTCTAGTTACTTGAAGTTTTGTGATAGCATATCAATCATAAGTCTGTCTTCCGCCTACAGATATGCACTTATTGCTACCAAGGTACTTCTGATAACTGCTTTTGCAGTATCCCATAAGTTTTGATGCATTGTATTCTCATTCTTAGTTTCTAGAAACTTCCTAAGCTTCACTGTAATCTTTGCCAGTACCCATTCATGTCACAGAAGATCGTTATTCATCCTCCAATAGTTTGCCCTGGTTTTTGTGGTCATCCTTTTTTTTAATCTCCAGCTTTATGGCATGGTGGTCCGAGAAGGATGTCTGAGTAATCTTTATGTGTTTGAATTTACTCAGGTTTGGCTTGTGTCCCAGCATATGTTCTAATTTCAAAAGTGAGCCTTTTTGGCATTTGGATGGAAAGCTCTCTATGGGTCTATCAGATCCAGTTGTCTAATTGTAGTGTTTAGCTCTGTAGCCTTCTTGCTGAGCTTCCTTCCCAGTGATCTGGTTTTCTGTGATAGTGGTGTATTAAAGTCACCTGCTATAATTGTTGAATCTGTGATTTTCTTTTTTATCTTTTGAATAGTTTGTTTGACAAATATCCACTTCTTTTATTACCTTGTTTGACTGTCTTTCAAACTGTTGAAGGTTACGCAGTCCAATAGGTAACCACTAGGCCACCAGGGCACCATTTGACTGTCTTTCTTGTTTGCTGAGGTCTGCCTGATTGTCTTTGAGATCACTGATGTGATTCTCTGCCTCCTCTAGTCTGTCCATGAGCTCCGTGATCTTGTGTGTAGCTTCTGTTACTTCATCCATTAGCTCCTGCATTTTCTTTTGGTGCATGGACTTCCTCCCTCTATCGTGGACTTCATCTCCTTTATCACTGCGTCTTTATTCTGGGTACCTTCTCTTCTCCTGTATCACTCCAACTACCTAATGAAAATTTCTTTTCTGTGGCAGATCCACATCTGACTTCTCTATGAGCGTCATTATCTCTGCTGTTGTGTTTTGTCTTTCTAGTTTTTTTGTTGGGCATGTTGTGGTATGCTGCTCTTTACGCTATAGTTTTGTAGAAGTGGGTGCCATGTTGCTGGAAGGCCAAGGGACCCTGAGCTCTTTCTCTGTGTTACTGGTAATCGTGTTTTGAGGGCTGCCTGTGGCCTCCTTTGGTGGTGGGTCAGACTGCTGTGTAGGTAGGTTGCCATGGGGATGCATGGCACAACTATTCAGTGCACAATAGTTATGAAGGGCCTCAGAGAATGGATGAGGCTGATGACCAAGGGTGCCTCTGGGCCACGTTGGTCTGGGCTGTCAGAGCATGATTTACAGTCTTATTTTTTAAGACACCTATTCTAATAAAAGACAACAGTGGGGGTGGCCTCACTGCCATGGCACGAGGTGCCGAGTGAAGTTGGGAGCCACCCCACTGCTGCTGATACAGGTGCCCAGGGAAAGTCTTCAGAAGGTGGATGTTGTGAGCACTGTGGAGAACTCAATATGGCTGTTGGATAGCTCCAGGTGCAGCAATATGGCTGCAGGGGGCCAATGGGCAGGTGGTAGCCACGTTGGGGCCAGTGTGGACTACGGAGTCCCAGGGACCACGTTGCTGATCTCCTGAGTTCTAGAGCTAGGCTAGATTTGGGGGGAGGAATTCCCTCTGGATCAAGGATGTCCTCTCCACTGTTCTGTGTGTGGAGGGGGTGGGGATGGGCGGGGGGCAGAAGAGATGAGGACAGCGATGAGCCTTGCCACCCAGGAAGTGGAGTGCTGCACCAAGCAGGCCAGCAAGGCAGGAATGAGTCACACCGCCAGGGAAATGGCAGGCACTGTGTCCCATGAACATGGCAAATGAGGGCACTACAGGGGTGGAGGTGTCCCAGGCACTAGTGCAAGGAGCCCCTGCAGCTGCAGGTGAGCAAACTCGGCAGGTCAGGCCCTGAGGCTCAGGGTGGGTGGTGGGAGAGACCAGAGTTTGGTCTCAGGAGAGAAGGAAATAGCAGAAGAAAGGAGCAGCTCCCCTGGAGTGTGTGTGTGTGTGTGTGTGTGTGTGTGTGTGTGTGTGTCATGAGCAGACAGCTGCTATGTGGTGGTCCAGCCACAAATTTGGGGAAATCAACAAAGCAGTCATCCAGCTGCTGGCGTGGCATCCGGCCATGAGATGAGGAGGCAATGCACAGGTGGCAACTGCAGTGGCATACAAAAGCAGTGCAGCCAGCGGGTAATCCCTGGGATATGATGGTGACAGATCTCCAGGGCCTTGGAGCAGGTAGATGTGGGGGAGGGTCACTTCCCAGCCAGAGGAAGCACCTCAGGTTGTTGTGCGGGTCTTTTCCCTCACCAGAATCTTCCCATTTGTCCTCCTGGACACCAGGCTCACCAATCTCCATGGAGTGCCCAGTATGGGCTGCTTACCTGGACACCCTCTTGCCTCCCTCAAAAGTGATCCGCTTTTGATCATCAATATGCACAACTTATTTTACAAAATATCAGTGATAAAATACTCTTCCTTCCAAAACTATTTTGCTGTTTACAATTGTAAATAATTCCCATAGTTACTTTCAAGTTTTATTTATACCTGTGTGTGTGTGTGTGTGTGTGTGTGTGTGTGTGTGTTAGTCCGGGTAGACTAGAGGAACAAATTTCAAAGACACGCATATGGATATAAGGAAAGGGTTTATATACAAAAGGAATGTGACACTAAGACGGCATCCCAATCCAGTCCAGTACAAAGTCATAAGTCCAATATTAACCCATATGCCCGAAATCAGTCTATAAAGTCTCCTTCCGACTCACAATGTCACAGGTCAGTGGGTGCAGAATTCTAGCGCTGGCAGGGGTCTCCCCATGGCTCCTCGCTTCCAGGGCTCAGGGTCCATCAACAGCATGCGGCCCCAGCTTCAGAGGTCTGGCTCCATCAGGACAAAGCCGTGTGGTCTCTCCGCCGGCTCCTCCAGCTCCTCAGACACTGCCATCTTGTCTTTTCCGTGACTCATCGTCTCTGAGACTAACTCCCAACAACTGGGGAAGATAGCTTCTCATCTTCACAAGGGAAATATCGCGAGATTTCCCAGAAGTCTCAGGAGAAAGCCATGTCCACACAGAGGCCTCATCGGCACTCAATGGCTATCTCCAGATTAACAGGCCATCTCAATCATAAAATTAACATAAGCACATGACCACCACACTGTGCTTCAAGGATTTGTTTGCATCACTTATCTTTTAAAATGCCTTGTGTTGAAGTTAGTTTTGGAGACTAGTCCTATTTATTCAAGGGAACCAGGTGACATAGTGCTCAGATAGTCTCTCCGGACTGACCCAAACGGAACTCCCTGATTCAGCTGCGTCACAAGAAGTTTTCAAAAGGTTAGACTCCTTCCTTCTGAGTGGATTTAGAAGCAGGTTATTTGACCCATCTCAGGACAGCCCACAAAACGACTGCTAGTGCTGTAACCACACACCTCGATTCATAATGTTGTTGGACCAACCCAGGGAAAGGACATCATGCGTGGGGAAAAGAGAGGACAGGGGAAAAGGAGGAAGGCCCTGAACAAAATGGAGTAACAACGATGGGCTCAGACACCGCTATGGTAGTGAGGACCGTGCAGGCCCGGCCAGTGATCTTTTCTGCCATACGCAGGGTCACCAGGAGTCGGAACCGACTCTGCCGCACCCAACAGCAACAACACGGGACCCTCCAGATGCCGTTGAGTCCATGCTGAACCATGGCACGCCCAGGTGCATCCCTGTAGCACCGTGGTCCCAAGTGTTGACATCGACTGGCTTTTCAGAAGCAAGTCACCCGCTGTTCTTGAAAAGCATCTCTGCACAGACCCCCTTTCTTCAATTTCCGGTCGGAGGTTCACAATTAGCCATGTGTCTCATGGTGTCACGCAAGCACTCCACACACATCCGCCTTTGAACAGTAGCCCCAACAAACGAGAACACAGCGATTGCAAAAATGAAGACCTTAGAACTCTGGGTACGTTCACTGCTGTTCCAGGGAAGCCCACGGTGCTCTCATTTGGGTTTAAACATGTGAATCTGTAAACCAGGGAATGAACTAGGAGAGGTGGGTTTTTCCTTTTTGTAACCTTAAAACAATAATCGAGATGAAATTCACACAACACAAAGTTAACCGTATTAAAAGGAACAACCCGGTGCCCTGTAGTACTTGTATATTCACAGTATTGTGCAAATATCACCACTCTGTTGTTTCAAAACATTTCCATCACTCTAAAAGGACACACTGTACCCAATCAATCACTCCCCGTTCCTCCCTGTCTATGATTGGTTTGGGTTCAAGATGAAATTTCATACTCATTTTCAATAATATTTTTAAGTTGAAATTTGTTCTTTCTTACTCCTTTTTCTTGAATCATTATTTAAATGTGATACAGTGTAATGTTATCATCCAATGCTGCACCAGACAAATAAATATGTAGGCATACATTTCTGCATAAAAACAACATTACTGCAATTGAAAAATGTAATTCATGTCTTTCCACATGATATTTTATGCTTATTTTACTTTTTACAGGCATTTTTGGACAATATTTATGTTCTTCTTCGTGGGCATGATTCTTCATGCCAAGTTTCATGATGGCACTTAAGCACAACTCTGTTTATTCATTCAATTATAGCACATAGGAACAACCTCATTTATTTATTCCATTTCAGTATTATTTTGGAATACAATTTTGTGGTACAGGTTAAATTTAGAGAAATTGATATGTTCTCAGTGTCCAGTCTGCCAGGTACCCCAGCTATAGAAACATAACTTGGTCCTGGAGGACCATCAGTTATTGCAATTAGTGTTGGTGTTCACCGGAACCTGCTGCCATTTCGTCAATTCCAGCTCGCCGCGACCACCGAGAGAGTTCCTGCGACTGTCAATCTTGGCAGGAGCTGACAGCATCCTCTCTCTCCTGAAGTGTGTCCGGTGGGTTTGCACGGCCCACCTGAGTTCCTGCCTTCAGAGGGCAGCTCAGTGTTGCCGCTTTCACTGTCCCTTGACAGAAACGAGTCGATGCCTGTTCATAGAAACCCTACACGAAAGAGTGGAACTTCCTCTGCGGCTTCCCAAGACACTAAACATGAGTGGGCGTAGAAAGCCTCGTCTCTCTTCCGACAAATTGATAGAAACCTGTATTAAACAAAAACATCACGATGAGAAGCCCATGGCTTGTGCGTATATCCTTTACCTAGACCTTTATATTTGTGAAGGCAGTGTTTCCATCTCTCTAACTCTTCCCTATCTGCTGCCAGAGATCTATTTAAAGGACAAAGGCGTCACCTTGAGAACGACGGTGCATTTGCCCCAAACCATGGCTTTTCCAGGGCTTCACATGCTGATGAAAGCTGGACCACGACTGAGGAAGACAGCCAAGGAATTGAGGCTTTGAATGATGGTGTTGACAAAGACCAGCAAAATTCCCATGGACTGCCGGAAAGACGAACAACTCTGTCTTGAAGGGAGTACAACCAGAAGCGTCCTTGGAAGCCAACATGGCAACACTTCCTCTCGCGTGCTTTGGACTTGTTCCCAGGGAAGACAGGTCCTGGAAGAAAGACCTCATGCTTGGTCATGTAGAGGGACAGGACAAAGCGAGCTAGACTGACACCCAGTGAGGCCGACGTGGACCTCGTGCTTAGCAACGCTGATGAGGAAAGTGCAGGGCTGGACAGTGCTGGATGCTGCCGGGCATAAGGGGCTGAATATGAGGAAGCCCCACCTCCACAGCAACTTAACAACAACCCTTCCTGGAAGAAGTCTCAGGTCTTTGCTTTATGCCACAGCAAGATCGCATTCCAACATTCTTAAGGGACTCAAATAGTATTCCTTTTAAATACTGAGTTTTGGCAGCCTAGAAAAATCTGAAGGAGCAATGTCAGGGCTGTAAAGTGATTGGGGGAGAGTTTTCAAATGAACTTTCCAAATGGACTTTGAGGGAAGCTCTAGCGACCTTCAAAGAAGGAGCAAATTGTCGTAATGAAAAAAAATTCCTCAGCACGATTTTTCTGGCATTTTTTTTGCCACGATAGGTTTCAATTCTCTTGAAACATCTTATTCGAACTCCTTCACGCTTGCCCTGTGTCCTGTAAAAAACAGTCGATCCAGATGGCCGCTGGGGAATCTGCAAAAGGAGTTGCCATATGCTTTTGAGCTGACCCTTCTCTGCCTTGAATGGGATAGGTCCAGCAAGTGTCCTTGGCAGGCACTCTTTTGATTGGACTTTTGTGTTGAAGGCGCCTTCCTGAGACCAAGATCTAGTCACTCCTGAGAGAACTTATCTGCAGCCTCCCTCTGATCTCAAGACTTGTTTAAGCTTGTTGTGTCTGGAAGAAAACCACGCAGGTATGAACTGGAACCCTAGCATATCATATCATCTTGCGACAAGTACTATGAATGTTCTTGCCATGTTGGAGGCATGGGGACACTCGGTCCTCAGCTTTAGGGATGGGCATTGTGTCAAGCACATTAGTATATATTTTGCCATCATCATTTTCAAAATACGTTCTTTCTGCTCGAGCCCTTAATATCTCACCAGGTTTCCTTTCTTTTTTTTTTCATGATGATAATTGCACAACTCTTTTTTAATATAGTTAAAGCATTTCATTATACCATACAGAAAATATGTATCAACAAAATGGTTGAAAAATTAATCCCAGGTATAAGAAACCATACTCTTGTCCTATCAGGAGTTTAGCAAGTCCTTTCATTTTCTGCTTAGGAAATAAAGTAGGAGGCATACATTCTTCCTTGAAACTATTAGGCCAAATTTTTAACAAAGTTCATTTTCCCAAATCTTTGCAGTTCTGAAAGAAGTTTATGGCAATGCTATCCTAACAGCTGCTTTAAGTGAATCAAATAACTTTTTAAAAATCATTTTATTGGGAGCTTGTACAACTCTTATCATAATCCATCCATACATACATACATTGTATCAAGCACACGGGTACTTTTGGTGCTTTCCTCATTCTCAAAACATTTGCTTTCTACTTGAGCCCTTGGGATCAGTTTCTCATTTTTTCCCTCCCTCCCTCCCTCATGAACCCTTGATAATGTATAAATTACTATTATCTTGTCATATTTTACACTGTTCAGTGGCAAAGGGGGAACCGAATGCAAGGATCTACATATAACCTCCTCCCTGGGGGATGGACAACAGAAAAGTGGGTGAAGGGAGACATCGCACGCTAGCTTTTCAATGGTTGATTTTTCCTAATTAGATCACCAGAACTTTATTCCGAGCTAATCTCCAATCTCTAACCTTTTGGTTAACAGCTGAATGCTTTAATTTGCTGAAAGCTTTAAGCACCTGGGACTGAACTCTTTCGGCACAAAAGTTCGTTCAGAGAAAGGTGGGTGAAACTTAAGCTTTGGAACCCCACACTCACATAGGTCCTTTCAAAGGCTCTGGATCAAGGCATACTGTATCCTCTTTCTACTGAAGATAGTCCCCTAAGTTATGTAGACTCCAAGCACCACAAAGCCTCGACTTTCTATTCCCATCAAGCGCTACAGCCTCACAACCCCCCGGGGGCAGTTCTACCCTGTCCTGGAGGTCTCCCTGAGTTGGCACTGACTGGATGCCTGTGAGTTTGGCTCTTCGGTTTGGAAGCATCACAATTCTGAATAGACTTTTGCTTCTATCTGTTCTTTTGATGGGCTTGTGTCAGAATTTCTAAGAAACCTATTCCCATGAGTGGAATTGTTGGGCCATGAGGTAGACACATTCCCACTTTTTATTAGCTAGTGCCTGTAATTCTCCACCCTGCACCCTACTAGCAACCAGAGAAATCTCTTAACTCCATACCTTTGCCAGCACTTGGCATTGCCTGAGTTTCTAACTTGGCCAGGCTAATAGCTATGAGCTTTATAGCTTCACATAATCTTAGAATGCAAAATGATCTCTGACTATTGCTTTTTAATTTGCATTTCTCTGGCTACTAATGAGCTTGAGTAGTTTCTTTTATATCCTCGTTAGACTTCGGGATTTCCTCCTTTGTAAATAGTTTTTCTTTTTTTTTTTTTAATTTAAGGCATCACTGCCCTCTGGTAGGAGTGGGAGGCCCAGCCTTGCTGCTGCTGGATTTGAACCGCCAAGCCAGTCGGCCGCAGTCCCACACTCAACCACTGCGCTACCGGGGCTCAGCCCTTTTGTAAATAGTTTTGTTTGTGTCTTTGCCCAGTTTTCTTTTGGAGATCTGTCTCTTCTTGTTGAATTGCATGGCATTTTTGCATATTCTAATTATCAACCTCAGGACACTTTCAGACATAGTAAATGTCTTCTACTTGTTCATCTCCAACAGTAACAACAACAAAACAAATAAGCCCACTCCCATTGGCTTGATTCGAATGCATAGCAACCCTATATAGGATTTCTGAGGCTATAACCCTTGTAGTTGCAGATGGTGGGCTTGAGCCACCGACTTTGTGGTTAGCAGAGCAGCACCTACCAGACCGCGCCACCAAGGCTTCCTCACTTCTACACAGAAGTCCTTAACTTTGATGCAACCAAATCCATCAATGTGCCTTCCGTTTGCACATTTGAAGTCATATTTAAGAAATGTTTCAACTTCCTTAGCTGACAATGCCATTCTGCTACATTTTTAATTC
>PVJH01022061.1:0-37368 GCA_004026705.1 Nesogale talazaci | reverse complement strand
GGTTATACTCTGTCTTGTAGAGTGACTGAGTCAGAATCAACCTCATGGCAGTGGGTCAAGTGATTTTGTTTTTAAGTTTTTCTTATAAAGGTCTATTCTTTGGGGAGATATTTATCATTTTGGGGGAATCACTGACCCTTTTTTTCATAAACTATCATTGTCTTGGGGGAACATATAACCCTTATCACAATCCATACTTACATCCATTGTGTGAAGCACATTTGTACATTTGTTGCCCTCATAACTATCAAAACATTTGCTTTCTACTTGAGCCCTTGCTATCAGCTCCGCATCTTCCCCCTTCCCTCCTTCTTATATCCTCGCTTATGAACCCTTGATAATTTATAAATTATTATTTTGTCATAGCTTACACTAAAATCCACCCAAAAGAATTAGCAAATGATCCTACAATTTTATGTGTCTATATGTCTAAATGAATTGAAAGCAGGGATACAAACAGGTATGAACAGGTATGGTCATTGTAGCACTATTCATAATAGCCAAAAAGAGAGCCTCATTGTCCATTATTTATTCATGAATGCATAAACAAATGTGGATATTGTTGCTGTCACTTGCCATCAAGTCGGTTCTGACTTATGTCATCCCATGCACAACACAGTGTAAACCACAATGTACCACACGTTCATATAATACATACATTCAGTTATAAGGAGAAGTAAGGTCCTGATAAGTGTCAGATAATGAATCTTGAAACCAGATTGTATGAGATTCATCAGTCACAAAATGACAAGTATTGTACGATAATAACAAATTTTCTTAATTTTCACTTAGCTGACTCATGCTAACTTAAATCATTCAACTGATGACATCTTAAAAAATAAGTCAGGGTAAATAACTATAATAGCAAATTCAATGAAAATTATGTTGGTGGGCAACACACATACAACGTACAAAAGTAATAATAAAATGCAATGAAGCTGCAGCTAATTTTCAGTGCAAAGGCTACTTTGCAGCTGATATTTGAAATATAATTGTAATGAGAGCTAAGCCAAATACTTTCTTGAAATCTTTCCAGCTCAGGAGTCTCTTTTCAAGATTCAGATTGCACTTCTAATACCCTAGATGTCTTTAGAAGCCACTACTCACCTTACAAAATCTTTCAAAGTGCTGCAATGCTTGCTCTATTTTTAAGAGTTCAAAGAGGGAAGTGAGTGAAGGGACACACTGGATAATGTATGGTATTAAAAAGTAATAACAGTTTGTTAATTATTAACAGTTCATGGAGGAGGAGGAGGGAAGGGAAATATGGGGAGCTGATACTGGGGGCCTAAGTAGGAGGGAGTATGTTTTGAGAGTGATGATGACAACAAGTGTGCAAATGTGGTCTGCATACAATTGATGTATGTATTGATGATGATGGGAGTTGTAACCTCTTCACACTTTCATTGAACAGTAATTAATTTAAAAGAAAAATCCTCAAAAAATGTTCACTTTAGAGAATTCTTTCTCTATGAGTCACCTCAAGAACTGTCTAATTGTAATGTGGTCTGGATTCCCTGTATCATCTTAGTAAATGAGCATGCTTTAGGATTCTTGATATATTCTTCGATTATTATGCAAATTTATGTTCAGGTAAAATGTGACAACAAACTAAAACCCCTTTGAACATTGGACTACATGAAAATATCTATTAATTGAAAAAACTTGGGAATGGAATATGGAGTGTAATACCATACTCATCAATAGAACCTTGCATAACAAAACCCTTTGAAATCTGGAACTTAGTATGATGTTTTTCTGGGTATTGAAAATACTCCACCTTTGAAAAAAAAAAAGAAAATACTCCACCTTTGATAGGTTGCAAATATCTGACCATATTTCTATCATGACTTTTAGTGGAAAATACTTGAGTGTTGGGGTTGGAAGCACCAGTTAATTGAGTTTTTAAGATTAACCAAAGGTAGTCTTTTATTTTGTTATTTCTCAGTCCTTCAAGATTAAAAGAAAAGGTTGGAAATTTTGGGAAAACAAAGAATTCCCAGGATAGGCAGGATTCTAAGATGGTTCTTGAGTTGAATTATGTGGAGTGGCAAAAGTCATGATACTTGTAGGGGTACATAGATAGAAAGAAATTTATGTCAACAAATGGCTCACATTGTTGTAAAAGTAGATGGGTCTAGTCTGGATCCAATCCCTGGGTCCAGTGTTAAGCTGGAGACTTCTCCTAGTTCATGTGACTGCAGGGGCTAACAAACCAAGAAGGAGAAAGACAAAGCAGGAGGACCACAGGCAAGGTCAAGTGAATTTAAGTTCTGGGGTCCCTGGCATCAGCATGCAATGTCATAGGAGGCTGACACACCAGATGCAGGATCTGGATCCAAAACAAGCTACACGCTTTCCCCCAGATTCTATTAAAAAGGAGAAAGCCAAATTTTTACGGAGTCTTTATTCTAATTGCATCAAACTTGTGACTTGATTAAGGGGACAGAACTCCACCACAACTGCCAACTGCTCACTGCATTAAATTCTTTAGATTAGATCACAACAGGGAGTTGATTATGTTTTGTTACATCAAATTGTGGGGAATTACTGCTAACCTCTATACACTCTGGCCCATTCAAATGGACACGTTGCTCAACTATCAGCACCTCCTAATATACCTGTTGGTGCATAATCCCCAAGATTGTGGCTATTGTGGATTTTACTCATTAGGGTATGCTGTGGCATGTTTGTCCTTTTTTAAAATTGTCTAACATGTTTATTGATTACTGCTTAACTAACCCATGACAAGTTACCAGATTAATTTTACATATTGCTTCAGGATTGGGGTTTTTCAAACGATTGTAACCCCAGGCCGGCCCTCTCCCCACCCCCACCTGGGGGCGCCCACGCTGCTGCCACTCACCACCTAGGCCAGGCCTGGGGGCCATTATACGATTTTTAAGATTCCCCCCCAAATGAAATGACTAATGAAAAGAAAAGCAAACCAAAAAGTAGTGTTAGGATGGTAGACTAGTCTAGGGAAAAAGGCGTCCATTGCGCATGCTCAGAGGCCCAGGCTTCAGGGCAGAAGGGCTACCCCTGGGTTGGCTCACCTAGACCAAGTGAATCTGATTCAGCCAATGGTGTCGACCAAAGTCATTAACCACACCTCCCCGGTAAACAACTGAAAATGCAGGCGCCTGGAGCCGATCTCGTGACTTTTCTTGAGCAGCTTCCCAGCAGGTGGGCAGCGACGAGGGACCCTGTGGGTGCCTATGTGAACATGTAACTTCTAACTTTCATAAAACTCGCTTGGATTACAAATCAGGCATTGGCGTGCATTCTTTCTCCAGCAAAGCCAAGGACCAAGGTATATATCTCTTCTCGAGAAACCTAACCATAATAACAACCCAAGGAAAATGGAAAACGAATGCATGGTTGAAAATCACTCTCTTGGACAATCGATGGCAGGAGTACCGACAGGCGCTCTTCTCCCCACACCTCCCTTGAATGGTTCTGGGATGAAGACAGGGCAGCGGCCTGGAAGGAGGCCTTGAAGGAGGGCCTTTGAAGCCGTTTGTAGAAGCACTTTGTACTGCCTCCTGCTCCAGGAAGGCTCCCTCCAGCTGGACCAGCGCCATCACGGACGCTCAGGCCCGGGGTGGGAGGCTTCTCCAGCTTGAAGAAGGTCTGCAACAGGGATGTGAATCTCTCCCAGTCAGCCCATTCCTCTTTCCATGTCTCCTACAGGAAATGCTCTTTCTCCTCTGCAAAAAGGCCCACAGTGCCTTGCAATCATCAGTACCTTCTTCCTCTAATTCATCACGTGCCCCTTCCACGCAGCAGCTGCCCACTCCGCCTGACCACGGATCTTCAGTGTCATTCAAGCTCTTTGTCGTGAACCCCACGGATCCTTGAATCTTCTCGCTGCGCAGTGCCTCCGTCCAGCGCTGAGTCCCTCGGCCTGACTCCAGGGCGCACTGCCAGCGGGCATCCAGCGGCCTGACTCCAGGGCGCTCAGCCAGCGGGCGTTCAGTGCTTGGGGCACGAGGGAGGGACTGTCCTTCCTCTGGTCAGAAGTGAACCACCCACACCCAGCAAAACCGATGGGCACAGTGGGCACGCGCGAGCCGCAGGAGGCCGCTCCAGCTGCGCTCCTGTTTGGAAGTCCTGAGCAAATTCTCAGGACACCAGATGCCAGAAGGGAAGTTTTCAAATTAAAAGGTCGGTAGCCTTCTGATGAACGTCTAATAATTCCATTAAGCGCCACAGGACCAGGCCTGCAACAATGCAGTTTCTTCACCCCTCCAGTAGAGGCACACGCTAGGGAGCGGTCTTTGTAGCCAGCTGCCTCCTGGAGGCTTTACCACCGGTTGATTTGCAGGTAGTCTGCTTTCGACACACCATGGTGACAACAGCTCCTCACTTAGACCCCTTTTCCTTCAGCTGGAGTTTGGCAAGCTAGAGACGGTGTTCAATCTTCCCTTGGGTCTCACCATCAGGCTCTCCATCCGAGGCAGAGGCAGTTGGTCTCTGGTGCTGGTTTTGTTCTCTTGGGAGGCCATGAGCTCAACAGCCAGGTCCACGCACAGTGCAGGCAGGAAACCGTGAGCCCGAGTGAGCAGGGGCCAAGTCGGAGGGATCCAGCCAGTAGAAGTGCTCTCGCATGTTTGTCTTTGGGAAAACGAGATTTCATGAGTATTTGTGATTTACTTAAATGACCTCTGAAAAGGATCTGGGACCTTCCTAGTGACAAAGATGTCGAATGTGACAGAGGGTTCCACATGAGGAAGTTTCTCTCTTACAGGCTTTGAAGATTGAAGGGGCCTCTGTAGGCTGGGTTGACTAGAGAAACAAATCCTGTGACACTCATCTATGTGTAACAAATTGATTTATATCAAGAAGTAATTATATATCAAGAAAGCATCCCAGTTCAACTCAAGTTCTTAAATCCCTCTTCAGACCCACGCATCACATGCATTGATGTAGAATGCAGGAGTATCACAGGCTGGTGCTTACAAAGTTGTGTGACTCCAAGGTCAGTGGAAACGTGGCCAGGCTCTGGCAGTTCTCAGGGTGGCCAGCAAGCAGGATGGCGAAGATAGAGCGAGAGGGGAGTTTCTCAGGGTCTTCCTTATGACAAAGCCACACCCACAAGAAGGCACCATCAAACTGTGACCTGACTGACAGATTGGATACCACCCCTACACTTTTATATCTCTTCAGGTTGGCATAAAATTATGTTACTTACCACACAACTCTGTGTCAAGAATCTGATAACGGCCTCTAGGAGCCAAGAATGAGCCCTGGATTAAAGCAGGAAGGAAAAAAGGACCTCAGTTCTACAACAGTAAACAGTAAAGAACTGGACTCTGGCATAGCCAGAGGAACTTGGAAAAGGAACTTGAACTCCACATGGGAATGCCGATGGACACCATCTTAATTTTAGTCTTCTAGTCTTGTGTTAACATAAAGAGAGATCCAGCTATCATCAGAAAGCTATCATAACTGTGAGAAAAATTACTGGAAAATTGACATTAGATGCTTGAGAAAAGGAATGACTATTCAACAATTGATAATTGTACACTTTGACAGTTGAACAATATATCTTTGTATTTCATTCCACTTAATCTTGACTATTTTGTAAAGATATTTATTTATTTAATTTCTGGGGGTGGGCATCATTGCCCTCTGGTGGGAGTAGGAGGCCCAGCCTTGCTCCTGGAGAGATGCTGCTGGATTTGAACCACCAGCCCAGTGGGCTGCAGTCCTGCACACAACCACTACGCCACCCGGGCTCAGCCCAAGATAATTACTAAAAAAAATTTTTAAATGATTATTTTAAAATAATTATAGAGTTATAATAAGTTGCAAACATAACACAGGGAAACCCTATATATTCGTTACCTAACTTTTACTAATGGAAACTGTATATATTTATAGAACATTACAAAAATAGGAAATTGACATTGGCACAATGTTATTAACTAGACTACTGACCTCATTTACATTTTAGCATTAATAAATACATTCAGCAAATAAGAAAGTTGAGACTTATTTCAATTACAAGGTTCAAGCATTCCTTAAGATTTGTGGTTATATTATATGAATTTACATAAAACATTGCCTTTTTTCACTCAATTGCATGTTAGAAAATTAATGAGGCATCTGACCATTCTAAGGTTCAATAGTTCTTTAAAAATATTTTTTGTGAAAATATACATTTCAACCAAATCTACACCAAGATCATCTATAATCTTCAAACTGTATAACTGTATTTTCAGGCTTTTATAAGTGACTTCATCATCATCAGCATAGATTTACTGACACTAAGCTTCTTATCTAAACTTTCGATTGTGGTCTGTTTGATCCCACATATATAATTACTGTCCGTGAAAGCACAATGCTTATGACTGATAGCACTTTCCTACTTGGTAGAGTGGTTATGTGTTTGTTGGCAGTTCACAACCCACCAGTACTTCTGCGGGGAACAAAACTAGACTTTCTGCTCCTGTAAACAGTTACAGCCTCATTGACTCCATAGCAATGACTTAGAATACACTTATTCAAAGCTAACTTGTGGGAAAGTTTGCTTTGCATCTTAAGATGAACAGATTGTCTCAGAACAACAGTTTGGGTGTTCTTAACAGCTTGAGAAGATCTGGATTCCCTTGAGAACTTGTGTTTGTCTTCTTTTTTGTCTCCCTCTCTACTGATCAGGATTCTCCTACAGAATCTTAGATAAAAATGCTCATTAATGAAAGCCAGCCCTATATCAATAATGATAACTGGGTACTATGAATTTATTTTGCTCTCATTGGATAGAAGACAGATGCTCAAGATACCAGAATTTCTATTCTAATTCATGGCACTTCTTTCTCTCCTGCTATCCCAAGTAATTATAAAGTTTCCTTTATGACAAAAAACTTATTTTTCTGCAGAGAAAGAAAGATGAGATGGCAGGTTTTACAGACTGTTTGAGGGCTGGTTAACATGAATTTTGACAGGATCATGATACCTCTGATATTTGCACAGCAATTTGTGTCCCTGGCACCAAATTCCAATGTGATAAATTTCTGAGAAATAGTCTCAACTTTTCCTGAGTTGCTCCCAAAGGCATGGTTTCTAACATAGAATTAAGCTTCACATAAACTAGAAGTCAATCCTCAAATCTAGGTAAAATTGACTTGTGCCTCTGTCAGCTGAAGAGTTTGTGGGTGTTCACAATTTGAGTGGATATTTTGCAAAGATTATATCCGCTTACCTTATGTGAGCTCCAAGAATATTATTTCCACACATGCTTTCTTCTCTGAAATGCTTCCTGAAAATGGATCTAAAGCTCTTTGAGTACTGTAGAACTCTGCCGGCTGAACGTCTTTTGAGAACTTTGTTCTATATAAAAAAAGTCACAGAGGAAGAAATGGACAGATTTTAATGCCATACTTCTTTATAAACCCACTTTAATTTTTGAATATTAGAATTTCACTTTCTTGCAATTCTCTTGAGCCAATATTTGGTTGGTTGCCTCCCATGACACCTTTTCTATTTCTCTTTTATTGGCATTTTCAACCTGCATCCTCCTACTCAGGAAAATATTTATAGAGAGAAGGCAAAATAAATAAATTATATATATATAACATATTGTATATAAATTATGTATCATATATAAAGAAAAGAAATCCACTTTGGAATATGTCTATATCTAATTATCTATATCTATGTATCTCAAATTGGATTTCTTTTCTTTTTTTCAAAGTTATGTGTTGAACTTGGGGTAAGATGGAAACTGAGTAACACACAGTGGAGGGGCTTCATAGATATCAACACAGGAGAGCCAATGAGAGAAATACTCTACTTTTTCAGATCACAGAAATAGTGTCATAAAGTAGACACAGTTCACTGGGTTTAAAAGAATATTAGACTCTTTTCTTACCCCTCTAGAAGCTGGTTCAGGGCTTTTAAAAAAAATGTTTTTAACATTGCTGTGGGTGGTGACTGCTGCAGTCACAGCAGGCTCAGGGTTTGATTTTAACCCTGCCATTGCTGAGGTCAGATAGGGGTGTTTTTTTTGTCCCTTCTGCCATTGCAGTAACTGCCAGCCTGGGGTTTGGGCATCACAGCCAACAAAGTGTTTTGTTGTTGTTATGTTTTTTGTACCTTTTGCTGCTGCCACTGGCAGTCAGGATTTTTCTCCTGCCACAAATGCTGCTGGCCAGGGGATTTTCTCCCACCATGGCTATTGCCACCAGCCCAAGGCATTTTTTTCTCCCCACTAACACCCTCCATTTCTAACTGCCCCCACCCCACCCCACTTGATGCTTGTGGCTGCTCCCTACTGCTACCCTCTCCCAACTTGGAGGCAAACTATAGCACCGCCAGCATTGCCTGAGACAGCCACCAGAGCTGTCATCCAAATAAACAGGCAGATCCTGCAGTCAGTTGACTACAAGTAGTCCTTATAATCATTCTTGTTAGCTTTCCAGAGAGATAACTCAAGGCTCCGGGACTGCCACCAAGCTCCAAAAACACAGACAATAATCCATATCAACAATATCTTTATGAAAGAAAAACAGAAAGAAATGTCTGAAGAACACCTGAATCTAAACTATTCATAGATAAAGCAGACATTGGGCTGCCACAAAGACAGCTTCAGAATGCTGCTTAGAATCATATAGGATATGAAGAAATCATTACTAAAAAAGGATGAATAAAAAGAAGAAATCATTACATAAAGAGGATGGAATAATAGAAATGAGAGATTTCACATACCAAAGAGAATTACAAAAGCTAAGGGGAAATGTAGCAGAAACAAAGCAACTAGTAAGAGACTATACCAACCATCTGGAAGAGGTGGAGAGTCATATCAGTGACTTTGAAGATAACCAAGTAGAATTCAGCAAACATGAATGACAATCAAGATAATCAAAAAAGCTAAAGAAAGCAAGAGAACAATGAGCAATGGTATTAAGGGGAACAATATTTTAATAATTGAAATGCTGGAGCAAGAAATAATGAAAAAATCCATAGTCAATATAGTGAAAGAATTCCTGGAAGAAAGCTTCTCCTAAATAATGAAGGAGAATCAGATAATCATCTAGTAAACAGACAGGACACCAATTAGACTGAACCTTACGCAGAGCACACCAAGGCATACAGTAGTCATATTATCCAATTTTGAGAGGAGAAAATCATAATACTAGCCAGAGAAGACAGACAGTCACACCTATAAAGGTAGAAAATAAGCTCAGACTTCTCAGCAAAAATGTTGAAGAGGAGAGAATGGAAAAGCATCTTCCACAAGTTGAAGGAGTATAACACTAACTCAAGAATCCACTATCCCACGAAACTGTCCATCAAAATACATGGAGAAATAAACTTTCCCTCAGATCAGGAAAACATAAGAGAATATTTAAAAACAAAAACATAAAAACAAGAACTACAAAAATCACTTTCCAAATCATTGTGGCCAGAAGTCCAACATCCACTGAGCACAGAGATCACCTTATGGTGCAACTTTTCCCAGAATGCTGGAAGATCACAGGTCAAGGAGGAAATCCAGGCATATCCAGAATTCTCAGGGGAAGGCTATGCCTACACAGAGGCCACATTGGTTATATCCTAATTGACAGGCCAAACTTTCCCCCCACACTCTCAATCCTCAAATTGCCACCATATTATGTAACTGCCACACTAAGACACTACATAGGCTCAACACAATCCTAACACAAATATGAGAATCATTTTTCAAAGAAATGGAAAAACTAACTACCAGTTTCTTTTGAAAATGGAAGAAACCCAGAATTGTCAAACAACTCCTTAAGCCAAAGAATAAAGTGGCTTGCATTATCTGACTTTAAGACATTATACAGCCACAGTTATCAAAACAACATACCTGGACCAATTGTTAAGAAAAGAAATAGAATCTACAGAATATAGACAACTGAACTTTGATAAGGGTTCTTAAAAATAAAATATAAAACAGATGTCCCTTTTAACAAATATTGCTAGAAATCCTTGATTTTAACCTGCAGGAGAATGAACAAGTACCTTTATCTTACCCCATACACAAGAAATTCAAGTTGGATCACAGACCTAGAGGTAAAACCCCAAACTACCAAGATCATTGAAGTAAAGTTAAGAACCTTAACACAGGTAATATATGGGATATTAACAATAATGAACAATACCCACCCAAAGGAAGATCAAATACACATATGGAACTTACTAAAAACAAAACATCTGTGCATTAAAAGACTTCATCAAGAGAGTCGTGAAAGAGCCCACATAATTGCAAAAATATTAAAATACCTAAAATTCCATCAAAAGACAAATGGATTAAAAAAATTATGGTATGTATCCAATGGAGTGCTATACCCCCTCCCCCCAAATAGTGATGAAATAATGAAACACCTCATATCTTGGAAAGACCTGGGAAATTTTATACTGAGTGAAGTTAGGCTCAAAAGGCCACGTACAACATGAGTTCACTGAGGTAAGTTCAATTAGCAGAACAATATAATAAAAAAGGCACATATCACATGGTTCCAAGGCTGGGGACCAGATATTCTGGCAAAAGCCAGACCTAGCATGTATTAATGAAACATTTTAAAAAGATGCAAATAGCATCTGTGCGGAGTCATTCATCACCCTCCCCACTTTTCATATACCTTTAAGGGCCACCGAATGGTGGAGGAAGAAATTAAATTAGCATAATGGGGTTACAGAGTACTCATCCACCTAAGGGGAGGGTATTGTCTCTGTCTCCACAGGAAAGGGAGATATAGGGTAGATGCCACTCCAGTTGTGGCAAGCCTTGAAAATGACTTTCCTGTTCTGAACAGCTTGTCCACAGAGAGGACTTGCAGGGCCAGGGTCAGCGTGAGACATGATATCCCCTCCATAGAAGACAGCACTATAGAGGACAACACTGAAGAATGTGGCCGGTTTGACGTTCCCTCATGTGGGCAAAACAAGAAAGGGGAGATACAGACCATCAATGAGAGAAATGCTTAGAAGTTCCCAAGGAATTTTAGTGGTAGTCTTCTGACCCAGGGGGCAGCACTTGGCATCTTATCAGAACTGGTTAGGGAATATTCACAAGGAGTACACATTGAAAACCTAAAGGGGGTGTTGGGTAGACAATAGACCTTGATGGCAGGAAGAGCAACGGGGTTTTGTAGAAGATGCTCTGCTCAGACTTGAACACTGAGGACTAAAAGGGCATAAGTGCTGTTAGGTAAAGGAGTCCTGAGATCCAGATCTTTGGAAGAAAAGGGGATTGGACAGATGAATTATAACAGGGCCCACTGACTAGGTGTAACAGAGGGGTGCTCATCTACTTTGGGTTAGGATGAGAGTCTGAGTTGGAATTGTATATATTTTTTCTTTTTTGATGTCTATCTATACAAGATAGGCAGGATAAGCAACTCTGAAGAGGCAGTAACAGGAGTGGCAGTTGGGAGTGGGCACATGGGAAAGGAGAATGCTGAAGGAGAGCAAGGAGCCAGTAATGACAGGGTCATGGGAATGACAAGGGAGCTAAACTAGATGGCAAGGGGGGTGTAACATTCTTGGTTGTGTTCGATCAATTGAAATGTATTTGAGAAGAATTACAGAGAGGTGAGCAATAGTAAGCATGATAGTGGGACAGGAGGGGAGAAAAGAAAAGGAGGAAATTAAAAGTAAGTAAAAATTATATGTACAGGTACAATTTGTATATATACAAATATATAATATTTGAAGATATGTGTATTTGTGTATGTAAATATATGTGTAAACACAAGGAAGCATTTGGACTTTGGTCCTCTACTAAATCTTACCTCAGTACCAGAATGGCTTGTTCTTATAATGTGACAATGTTTGATACTCACCTTCTGAACACAATCACTGAAGTCAAAAGGTGTGCATAAGCAAATGTGGTGGAGGAAGCTGATGGTGCCTACCTATAAAAAGATATAGTGACAGAAATCCTAAAGGCTTGAAGTTAAATAAGCATCAAGCTAGCAAGGAAGCAAAAAAGCTGACATGGAAGAAGCATGCCAGTCTGTGTGATCATTCGGTGTCAACTGGAATAGGTAACAGAAATTAAAAAAAAATCAAATTGATGTGAAGAAAAGTTGACAAAGTGGAGACCCATCTGAAAGACAATTGGACAGTCCATCACAATAGTATCACATGGAAGGGATCATAAGTTCAGGGTGCAGAATGTCACTGATAAAACACATAACTCTCCTTTAGTTCTTTAATATTTTCTCCCCTTCGCATTATGCTCTTAGTTTTACCTCACTGATCTTGTTAAACCTGCATGTGTTCATTTATATAATTAAGTTACTTTGATGCATGAAATCCAAAATGAACAAACCCTTCAGGAATAGTGATGGGAGTAACAATTCTCTGTGGGCTTGAAAAGAGAGTTGGGGTGAAAGGGTAACTGATAACCATGAAGACTACATGACCCACTCTAAAGGAATGAGTAACAGAACTCTAGATAAACAGATACATTGGATGGAATAAGATATGGAAATCTATATATTTATAAAATTATAATCAGAAGACTTCAGGGTAGGGTGGGGTGGTGGTGTAGGATTGGGAAAAGAGTGATTAAATGAGAGCTAATATCAAGGAGTTCCAGAAGAAAGAAAATGCTTTGAAAAAGATGGTGGCAACAATTATGCTTGGTCTAATTGAAATATGGATTGTTATAACATTTGTAAGAGTCCCAAATATAATGATATTTTTATAAAGCACTGTATATTTATTTATTTATCTATTTTTACAAAACAACCTTATCACCTTCAAATTACTCTCCTTTATACTTAATACTTTTGTCAAAACTGTGATTCCATTCTTGGAAATAGTTTTCCAACTCATCTCTTTGGATGGCTGACGGCATCTCTGTCGATTTTTCTTCACTTCTATGCCGTCAAATCACTGTTCTTTCATGTACTCATCCACAAAATCCAAAAGAAGTTAGGCATGACATCAGGTGAGTAAGGAGAATGGGGTAAAAGGTGCATGTGGGTTTTTTTTTTCCAAAATCTGGAGCACCGAGATGACTGTGTATTTGAATAGGTGCATTGTTGTGGTAGCAAAAACAGTCCCCCTTATGCAATCTTTTCAGAGCCTCTAAATAGAAAGCTTGATGAACAGTCTGACTTGGTGGAAGGAACTCCAAATTCCCTATGAATCAAAATTTTCATCCATTCTGTTGATGGATGTCAAGAATGGGAATGTCATCAATGAACATTTCACCTTTTTGACATGAGAAAACCACTCAAACCCTTGAGTTTTTCCCAGAGCATTGTCCTTGTAAACTGTGTTCAACCTCACAACAATTTCTGCTGCATTTTCTTGAGATGAAACTAAATTTTACAGCCACATGCTATTCTATTAAATTGGCTATCACAAACTGCTTTTATGAAAAAATTCACTGCTAGCAGAAAGAACCATCCCAGGTGATTGCACTGTGTATGCTAACTCACAGCTACTTGTGGGAGGCTTGCCTAGAGGGAATAAAAATGCTATTCACAGAGTATATATTCTTTTCTTTTGCTTTCTCTAGGTACTCTGGCCCCAAGTTATTAATGGTTGTATTATCTATTCAGGTCCTTGTAAATGATGTCTCACACAATTTTCATTCTCCATTATAGCATCTGATGTTGAGGTAAAACATCACTCTTTACTAATATTATTAATATTCTTTTAACTGAATTTGGTAGCTTTCTAGCTTATGTAGTTATAGCATATTTTCTGAACCTCCATATCATCTTGTATGCACTTTTTTTGTTTCTCTTAATTTTCGTATCAGAATATTCTTTGGCACCTTTAATTTATTAATGAACAATCTTTGTTATGAGAATATGTCTAAGAATTAGGAATAATTCTAGTTTCTCTCTAAAGAAAGGCAGAGCATACATTTGGTTCCTCTCTTAAATCTTGTGGCAAGACAGGGACTTAATCACAAAGTTAGACTTTAGAAGTCAGTTCATCCTCCCAAACCTTATTCTCTTTCCCAGTTAACTTCACTGTGTCTTCAAGGCCTGATGTTGTTCGTTGACATTACGTAGCTCTAGTGGTGTACTAGTTATATGCTTGGCTGTGGGTTGCATGATCAGAAGTTCAAAATCACCAGCAACTCCATGGGAGAAAGACTTGGCTTTTTATTCCCACAAGCCCATAGAGGGTGCGATGAATGGTGGCAGCAAGTTTACTTTGGATTTGGATTCCTAGGTCACGCTGATCTCATGCATTACAGAGTAGGCTGGCTCTCCAGTTTTCTTGTTTTTGAGCTTAATGAAAGCAGGTAATCAAGTTTTTCTTTGATGATACTTCTGAGTAACCATTCAACATAAGCAATGTGAGCCTGTTAGTGCGATTTTGCCAAGGTGGACCATCAGCAAATAATTGTTCACTATATTAGTAGAAGAAAGGTTGTACTGAGGCATACAGACTAACTTGATAGTTTTTTGAGAAACTGAAAAGTAACCACTCTTTGACATCATAAGACCTATATGGACTTCTGTGTGTTGTAAGTAACTGACTAACTAGTGCAGTAGAGCGTCAGATTGCAATGCAAGTCTGACATTTGCAATGAAGGAGATCTGAGTAAGGTGTTCAATGGCTTAAAATCACAGCATCACTTCAAGTATGCACCTATTCTTCTGCATTGTAATCATAAACACCTCTCTTTCCTATATGCTCCTAAAATGCTTTTGAGCTAGTCCTAATACAGCACTAAAGAGTGGGTGGTTTGTGCATGTGGGTAACATTTTTTGTCACTCCCCATCAGCTCAGTACTGTCAGGGCAGATGGGAAGTGTGACTTTAGTGGACCTAATTTCTCAGTTCTGTTGATTGAAATGACAAAGAGTTTATAAAGATCAGTGTTTGACTGAACTCTGGGGAATTTTTCTTATACAAAGAGGTTAAAAAGGGGGGTAGGAAGGAAGTGGAGGAACACTTAAAGAGATATCTGTTTTTTGAAAAGAAGTTGGTATATACTCAGGCCCGGGTGGGCTAAATATGAATGGTAGAGTTGGTGGACAAAATTCCTGCCAAGATGCATTATCTTAAGAGTTTTTGACATTGATTCCATTGTTTCAGAGTAAAGATTCCTTGTTGACTGTTGTGAAGTCAGCCCTAGACTCCTAGTGAGCCCCTGCACTGTGGAAGTTGATCGCTGTGATCAAAGGGATTCGCTCTCACTTGTTTTTCACAAATGCATCACCAGGTCCTTCTTCGCAGTCTGTCTTAAGCTGGGAGTTATACAGAATCCTATTTGGTATCCTAGCAACACAAACTTCCACTGAGAGATGGAAAATGGTTATATTTGAAGGATGTTGGTCAGGAATTGAATCCTGGTGTGCTGTGTAGAAGGTAAGCTTTTTTTTTTAACCAAAATCTAAAACCTACCACCATGCAGTCAATTCTGACTGATGGGTTCCCTATGTAGCTTTTCCAAAACTTAATCTTATGAAAGCTGACAGTTGATCTATTTCTCAAGGAGCCAATGGAAGGTCTGGACCTCCACTCTTACTGTTTGTATCTCAAATCTTAACTTACAGCACTAGCAGGTGTCAAAAAATGAAGGTTTTCTTCATCTACGTCCGAGACATATACACATCATTTATTTATTTATCCATCCATTCACTCCTTTACTTTTATATGTAGTTACTTAGTTTCAAGTATAGTGCTGTGGTTGTCTGAGAGGAACAGTATAGCCTCTTGACAAATGGAGACATGTGACAAAATAAAATTGTCCTATATGGTTTCCTGGATTCCTTGTAGGAGAAGATTACCAGGTCTTTTCTTCCAAAGAACCACTGGGGAGATCAGACCACCAGCCTTTTAAGTTCTCTAGGGAAAAGAAGAAACTAATCCTTTTTTTTTTGGGGTGGGGAGAAACAAATAAAAAAGTTTATTGTACAAAAGTAAGATCTTCGTATTTCACAGCTCACTAAGGATAACAAAAGATTAATTACTTAAGTTCCCAAAGTTTTCATTTTACTATCCCCCCGATTCCTATTATAAAAATGTTCTGACTGAAAGTTATCAAAATAAGCATTATAAATAAAGTCACATCCTTTACTGAAGACTACTCCAGATATTACTTCTTGGCATAGGTGATCTTCATAGCATGGAATGGTGTGATCTTAAACCCTTGTAAAGCATCCCTGGCAGCTCCAGTCTGCCCATCATTTTCAAATTCAACAAAAGCAATGTCATGCCTTCCAGGTACCAACCTGACTTCCTTAAAACCAGGAAACTGACTAAACAGCATGGATAACATCATCTTGTTATTCTCTTCTGGAAAGTTATTAATGAATAGTATATAGTTTGGGGGGTAGTCAGGGACCCGAGGACTTGCATTTGAAATTCCTTGAGTGTTAGCTGAATTTGGTATTTCCTGACCAAGTTTTTTGTTTGTGGCTGCTGCTGTCTGTTCCACAGTTTTGGCTTTTTTCTTTTCTTTGTCAGCAAAAGTACCACACATTTTAGATATTATATCAGAATCTGTTTTTGCATACTGGATTTGCATGGGTTTGCTATAGAATGGAAATCCTTGTAACTGTCTCAATGCATTTGTGGATGAACCCAGTTCTTTAAAGAAAACAAAGGCCTGTCCCCTCATCTTCATAGTCTTTAAAGCCACAATATCTACCACATGGCCAAACTGAGAAAACAGAGCATATAAGGCCTGCTTCTTCAATTCTTCCTTTTTAATTTTCTCATTCATATTGTTGATGTAAATTATATGATTTGGTCTCATGTTTATGTTTTCAGTTATACTTCCAGACAACCTGACGCCTTCTCCTCCCGTTAGAGCACAGAGCCAGAAACAGAGTCAGCCACTGGAGAAATTATTCTTTATCTCTCAGTTTCTACATTTCTACATACCCCTACCTCAGGATAGCTTATGTAAAATGAGATAAAAGACCTTTGTTTTTATTGTTTTATTGTGATAAGAATATGTAAAAAATTAGGATTAGCAACTATGCCAATAGGTATGATTCAGTTGTGTTGATTATGTGATACAAGTTGTGCTACCACTATGGCCCTGTGGCGGTCATGTGCTTATGTTAATTTCCTGATTGAGATGTAGGGGGGAATCTGGCCTGTTAATCTGGAGATAGCCATTGAGTAGCCATTGAGGCCTCTGTGTGGGCATGGCTTTCTCCTGAGACATCTGGGAAAACTCACAATATTTCCCTCATGGAGATGAGAGGCTAACTCCCCAGTTGTTGGGAGATAGTCTTAGAGACGATGAACTACGGGCAAGACAAGATGGCAATGTCTGAGGAGCTGAAGGAGCTGGAGGAGAAGCCACATGGCCTTGCCCTGATGGAACCAGAACTCTGAAGCTGGAGAAGCCACATGGAAACCCCTGCCAGTGCTGAGTTGCTTCTACCACCAGTGGATACTGTTGATGGACCCTGAACCCTGGAAGCGAGGAGCCATGGGGAGACCGCTGACAGTGCTGGGACTCTGTACCCACTGGCATATGACTTTGTGAGTCAGAAGGAGACTTTATAGACTGATATTAGACATATGGGCTAATAGCGGACTTAGGACTTTGAAATTGATTGGGTTGGGATGATTTCTCTATTTCCCATTTCTCTTGTATATAAACCATACCCTTATATCCATATCCATGTCTATGAATTTGTTCCTCTGGTCTAGCCGGGTTAACACAGGCCCTTCTTTAGAAAATCATCCCACACCTATGAGCATACACTCAATGCTCCTTAGAAAATGTTCTCCTTATCCTGGGTACCATTAATATTTTTGCTTTCTCTATATTTGCTTATTTCAGAAGCGAGATATACATTATTTTCCTCTTTAAGCATTGTGGCATACAGACTTCATTCCTACTTACAACTCAAAAATATTCCCGGGGAGTTATAGATCAAATTTCATTTGTCTGTTGATGAACATTTCAGCTGTTTTTACTTTTGTACTGCTGAAAAAGTTTCATAACCAACATTAGTGTGCAGTTTTCTATTTCTGTTTCTGCCTTCACTTTTGGCTCCATACCTAGGCATTTGAATTGCAGTTCTATATTCTAATTTTTTGAAGAACTATCACTGTTTTCCACAGTGCTATATCATTTAATATTCTAACAGAATATGGCTTTCACAGGGTAATGGGACTGTGAGGAAGGGGTTACTTAAAAGGGAGCCAATGTCAAGGAGTCCAGAAAGGAAAATAATCTTTTGAAACTGATCATGGTAGCAAATACTACTTGAGGTGATTGAACTATGGAATGGTACTATTTATTCATTAACTGCCAATTATAATAACTTTTCAAAAGAGCACTTAAGCATAATGGATATTGATCCAACTTTTCCATAATCTCCTCAATAGCTATTTTCAGTGATTTTGATCTTTGCCCTTCTAATGGGATGAAAAAATCTTGGTGACAAGTAGTTATGCATTGGGCTCCTAACTTCGAGATCAGCAGTTGGAAATACCCAGTCACTCATTGGGAGAAATACGAGGTTTTCTGCTCTCATAAAGAGTCACAGTCTTGGAGTTACACTAAACAGCATATTTCCCTTGTCCTGTGAGGCCATTCTGAGTCACAATGAACTCCATGGCAGTGATCTTGGTGTGGGTTTGGGAGTCTTATAATGTGGAGCGGGGAGGGGGGTAGCTTTTAGAAATTTTGATTTGCTTCTTCAGTCAGAATCACATGACCACTAGCTTAAAGATTACCTTTGAAATACAGGTCTGGCATTCTGCTTCCAGGTCATCCTCAGAAAACTGTTAAACTCTGCTCACATGGGCTCACCAAGTCTCAGCGCCAACTCAGCAACACCTGAGCCAACCACTAAGAGCACATCTTTCCTTGTCTTTCTTGGCCATATCCTCTTTAGTGAAGTGCCTGTCTGAGCCCTTTGTGAAAGTTTTGGTTGGGTTGTATATCTTTTCATTGTTAAACAGGGGAAGTATTTTATATTGAATATTAGACTCTTATGGATATATGAAACCCAAGAATGTTCTCCCAATCTGTGGGTTGTCTTTTCATTCATTTGATGAAGTCCTTTAATTAGTAAAATATTTAATTTTATTGAATCTTTTATCAATGTTATCTTTAGTTACTTTTCCTGTTGCTATCATATCTAAAATGTAGGAACATTTGACAACACTGAACAAAACAGAAAAAGTTTATAGGTTTTATCAACTTTCTAAGGAAGTTGGAAACATAACTTAATATTTTGAAAAATAATTTATCATGTATGTCTTCTTTTATATTTTTGTCATTGATACTAATTTTTCTAAATATGGCATATACCATAAAATCTATGCTTCTTACTTAATAGATGTAGTCTAATGGGGGAATAAATAAAACATAAAATTAGATAGTATGTCCTTTTTAAATTTGAAAACAAATTCATGTTTACTGAACACCTACTATATGTCAGGTATAGTGTTATATACCTCCATACATATTCCATGTAATCCTTCTAATAGCACCACAAGTTATATTTCATTAATTCCCATTTTGTGCATATAAAAAGGGCCAGAAATGTCAAATACATGATTCACAGACTTTTAGCTCCTGGTAATTGGTAATAAATGTGAAATCAGTGTTAAACAATTGAATGCTAGACAGATTGTACAGGGGGTTGGGTCTAGTGAATTAATCTCAAGCAATGATTATCAGAAAAGTCGTACAACCTCTAGTACCTAGATGAACATTTTATTTCATCTCTTTTAATTACTTTGGTCAACTAATGGAGTCCTTGCGTGATCTAAAGGGCCAGTGTATTTGAATGCTGACAGAAAGGCTGACGTTTGGATGGAGTTTGTTTGGAGGTACCTCAGAAGAAAGGCGTAGAGATCAGTTTCCAAAGAGTCAGCCCCTGAAGAGTTCTATTTTCACACACATGAGGGTTGCTGGCCAGGTGTGTTGCTTCATTTGTTGAATTACTAGAGGCTGTCTGGAGCACTTGGTTGAGAATGAGTTCTGAGATTGATTAGCCAGATAGATGTGACGTGGTTAGAGACGAAGTCAATTCAACTTCTGTACATCTGGTGCCTTCTTTTACTGTTCGAACATGTGTGAGCACAGTGCCTCCAGCCAGAGGAATGCTGTCAGAAGACCTAGGTCCATTCTAACTCAAGCCTGAAGGGATTACCAGATCAATACTGAGATTTTCTCTTTGCCTTCTCAGTTGCCCCTGCCAGTTTCTCAACCACTTATTGACACACTAAGGGGAACAAAGCTTACAAATTAGCCCAGCTGGTACCTTCTGATGCAGACTTTCAGAGGGAAAACATTTTAAGAGAACACACTTTGTGTTTGACAGAATTGGGTAATAAGCCTTCAGTCTAGCCAAACAGCACAATTATCCTGACACTGAATGCATAACATCTCCCCTGATTTTAGGACTTATCACCTTCTTGGGGCCCTGTTACTATACCTACCAGGCACCTTATTTATTTTCTTAGCAGGGTATTTGGGAAAGAATCTTCTACAAACATGCCAGGCTTGGAAAACACAGTCAGAATGCTAATAGAGCCATCAGTCCTCAGATGCTGCTCTCTTAAAGTTGGAGCAAGGTTCATAGAACAGCTCACACCTCATACATGATTGTAATTAACATTTTATCAGCCCTGTGTCTCCACTTTAAGCTTTGGCACCATTTCCCCAAGGGTGAGGATGGCGCTTAATTACTGAACAGATGCACTTACCAGCTGCTGACTATATTCCGATGTCACCACCTCTGAGCTCCAGAGAGAGGTCAGGATGCTCATAGCATGTTATGTGGCTCAAATCAAATATTTTAATTTAGAGACTCAGTAAGATGTTCTGCCATTTAAGACTGGCTGAACTTGCAACAAACTTACAGGGACACATCCAGGACCATTGATTCATTACATTTCTTATTGATCCCATACAAAGGTGAGGGCCAGCCAACTCTTCAATGGCCTATGGACAGTTGCCAAAAGGAAAAGGAAGATATATGGGGTAGGAAGACATTTAAAGAATAGTATTGGCATTGGATAACAATTCATATATCATGCTGGCTAAATAATGGCACTTGTTGGGTATCCAGAGGAGTCGGGTGTGTTATTTTATATTTTGTTAATAACTAATTAAGTTGAAATCACAATGAATTAGCCAAAAACTTCTTTTTCCTCATGTAAAGGATAGCACTCATAATCAGATGTCCATTTATTCTTTTAGAAATCCAAGCCTTCTTATCCAGCTGCTATCTGTTTGACATTGCTCATACCAGCCGGGGCAGAGAGTATGTCATCCTTTAGGAGATGAGGTTGGTTCAAGTTTTTCCTCCTTCTATTCTCAAGTCATGGTTAACTTGGGAGTCCACCATGGAGTTTGGCTTGAAGAAGTGTTCATGCAGTGGAGATGCAGAACTGGGGAGATGGGAGGGATAAGGTCTGTCTAACAATTAGCACAAGAGTGTAAAGTGTGAGTAGGGTAACGGCCAAAATCTTTCTCTCCTCCAATGTCCCAAACAATCACCAATCACTAAAGGTGGAAACAAGGTAAATGTCTGTCAACAGAAGAATGGAAAAGCATGCTGTGCTTTATAGAAAGGAATTCAATTCATTCATAAAAAGGAAGAAAGTACTGCCACATGCTACCATATCAATGAACCTTGGAAACGTTGAGCTGAACAGAGTAAGACAGATACAAAAGAATGGATGCTGTCTGGCATCCCACTGAGCGAAAGCACCTAGGAACCAACCATCTATTATGGATTCTCAGCACTGCTCAAGGGAGCACAGGTGACACAGTGTTCATGCTTTGAACCACAGGTCAACAGTTTGAAACTATTAGCAGTACCAGGAGAGAGATGGGGCCTTGTAATCTGGAAAGAGTGACAGTCTCCAAAACTCTCAGAGGCAGTTCTACACTGCTATAAGTCAGAATTGCCTCAATAGCTTTTGGTTTGGAGGACCCAGAAGAAGGAGTGAAAGGGAAGTTGATGTTATAGGGAAATCAACTAATGGTAACCTTTTGGAGATGATGGAGGCAGTTGCACAATATGATGGATATAATTCATGTCATTGAACTACACACTTCAACAGGATTTAAATGTGTGGCAGTCATGTCTCGTGTCAATTTCATGATTGGGAGTTTAGGGGTGAAGTCTAGTTTGTCAATACAGAGATAGCCAATGAGACCTCTGTGTGGGCATGGCTTTCTCCTGAGAATTGTGGGAAATCTCACGGTATTTCCCAATTGGAGAGTATAAATTTGACTCCCAGTCTCTTGGAGTCGGTCTACTTACAAGATGAGAAGACAGCATGCTGATCGATGCTGATTCCTGAGGATGGAGGAATCAGAGAGGCCACATGGGCTTTCCCTGATGGAAGCAGACCTCTGCGGCCAGAGAAGTCACAGAGAGACCCCTGCTTGTGCTGAGATGCTCCCACTGCCAATGGATACTGCTGATGGACTCTGAATCCTGGAAATGAGGAGCCATGGAGAGACCCCTGCCAGCACCGGGATGCTTCTGCCGCTGCATGCACAAAACTCTGCACTCACTGGCCTGTGATCATCCTGATGTCATTGCATGTGCTTTATGAGTCAGAAGGAGACTTTGTAGACTGGTATCAGACATATGGGCTAATATTGGACTTATGACTTTGAGCTGGACTGGGTTGGGATACTTTCTCAATGTTCCATTCCTCTTGTATATAAACCTTTTCCTTATATCCATATGATTGTCTATGAATTTGTTTCTCCAGTCTACCTGGACCAACACAAAATGACATAGTTGTGTTAGGTAAATGAGAACGAAAAGGAGAAAATACAGTTTCTTTTTGAGCTTTCACACACCCACATGCCATCAAGTTGCTGTCAACTCATAGTGACAGTCCAGGACAGGTAGAACTACCCCTGTGCATTTCTGAGACAAGTGATGGGAGTAGAAAGCTCCCTTTTTCTTCCAACGAGCCACGAGTGATTTGCAACTGCTGACCTTGGTGATCACACTTTACCATGTAGCCCTTTGCCACCAGGGATCCACCCTCTAAGCTCACAAATTAGCACATTTTTACTAATATGACAATGTGCTTTTTAAAAAAACTCATTTTATTGGGGGCTCATACGGCTCTTATCACAATCCACATGTAGATCCATTGTATGTCGAGCACATCTGTACATTTGTTGCCATCATCATTCTCAAAAAATTTGCTTTCTACTTGAAAACTTGGTATGAGCTCCTCATTTTCCCCCTGCCTCCCCACTCCCTTCTCCCTCATGTACCTTGGATAATTTATAAATTGTTATTTTGTCGTATCTTACACTCTTTTCACCCACTTTTCTGTTGTCAGTTCCCTGGAGGGGAGGGTATATGTAGATCCTTTTAATCAGTTCCCCATTTCTACTCCACTTTCCCTCCACACTCCCTGTATTGCCACTCTCAGCAGTGGTCCTGAAGGGATCATCTGTCTTGGATTCCTTGTGTTTCCAGTTCCCATCTGTAGCAGTGTACATCCACTGGTCTAGCCAGATTTGTAAGGTATATTTAAGATCATGATATTTGGGGAATGAGGGGACATTTAAGAACTAGAGGAAAGTCATTTTGTTTCATTGTTGCTACACTGCATCCTGAAGGGCTCCTCTCCTCCCTGCCATCCTTCTGTAAGGGAGTGTCCAGTTGCATACAGATGAGCCTTGGGTCCCAAATCTGCAATCCCCCTCATTCACAATATGATATTTTTGTTCTTTGATGTCTGATATCTGATTCCTTCAACACCTAGTTATCACATACTCAAAACACAAATTCGCTGTCATCGAGTCCATTCTAACCTGTACCTGCTCTAAAACAAAGGGTAGGACTGCCCCTGGAATTTCTGAGTAGAAAACTTCACTTTTTCCTGCAGAGTCACTGGCAGTTTCAAACTGCTGACCTTCGTAGTCCCCAGCCCAATATATATTCAGCCCATTAAGGCTCTTTGTCAATCTCTCCACATGATTGCCAGGGGGCATGCAATTCTAACAGAGATGAGTGGTCATTTTTTGCCATTGCATTGGCTAAAGTAAACTTTTTCAGAAAACCAGGAAGAGAGAATTTTAATAAGAGCACAAATGTGGGACGGGCACAAACCATCCTGAGATTCCTGCATCTAGAGGCGCCCATGGATTCCTGACAAGACTAAGTGAGGTAGAGAGGTGGGCTTCCACGCACATTGTTTCCATAAAATGATAGTTCCTGTGCAGTAGGCTGACTTGTAATGAAGGGTATCACTTAGGCAGTCATCATCACTGAAAGAGTTTGTAACATCTGCCTGAGCAAGGCGAAGCCATGGGAACACAAGGCTCCCTGGCTGAGAAGAGGGGCTGCAGACCTAAGAAAGGTTTGCTTAAGATTCTGTACCTCTTAGATGCTCGAAAAAGCCCCATAATTGTTAATATGGTCCATGCGGTCTGTGTGATTGTGTGAGGGGGTGCCCCAAAACCCAGACTTTTTTTTCAGTTATATATTTAGATTTTTTTTTTACAAAGCAACCTTATTACTTACAAAGTACTCCCTATTACACTTAATACACTTGTCAAATCTGTGATTCCACTCGTTTTTTTAATCCCGTGTGTTTTGACTTTTCAGCTAGTATTTTTTTTTTATGAAATCATTTCATTGGGGGCTCTTACATCTCTTATCATAATCCACCCATCCATCCATTGTGTCAAACACATTTGTACATTTGTTGCCACCATCATTCCCAAAACATTTACTTTCTACTTGAGCAATTGGTATCAGCTCCTCATTTTCCCCTTCCTCCCCCCTCCCCTCCCCCCTCATGAACCCTTGATAATTTATGGAGAATTATTATTTTGTCATATATTACATTGTCCAACGTTTCCCTGCAACTACTTTTCTGTTATCAGTCCTCCAGGGAGGAGATTATATGTAGATACTTTTAATTGGCTCTCCCTTTCTATGCCACCCTTCTTTTACCCTCCCAGTATCGCCACTCTCAGCTCTGGTCCTGAAGGGATCCTCTGTTCCGGATTCTCTGTGTTTCCACTTCCTATTTGTACCAGTGTACATCCTCTTGTCTAACTGGATTTGTAAGGAAGAATTAGGATCATGATCTTGGGGGGCAGAGGGGAGGAAACATTTAGGCACTAGAGGAAAGTTGTATGTTTCATTGTTGCTACACTGCACTGGCTCTCTCTTGGCTGCGACCTCTGATTCCATTCTTGGAAAGACTTTTCAAAGTCATCTGTTTGGATGGCTGACAGTATCTCCCTTATTTTTTTCTTTGCCTGTCCTATGTTGTGAAATCACTGTCTTTTCATGTCCTTATTCATCATTCATAGAAACAAAAAGAAGTTGCATAGAGCATGTCAGGTGAGTAAAATGCATGAGGCTTGACTTGGTAAAATAAACTTCAAAAGCACTATTCCCCTCACATCAAACAAAACAAAACAAAACAAAGGAGCATCATCTTGACCTTTGATTTTACTTGAAAAGCTTTTTTTAGTTGAGGAGATGATGGCAACTTCCACTGATTGCATTGGCGTTGTTTGTCCCTTTTGTAGCTAGAGGAGGTCAGACATAGCCTCCACACTGTGGGATGAAGACAGAACTTTTCTACAATTATATACTCCAAAATATTAAGCAAACTATTTACCAGCATTTGGTGCAGAAGTTATCTATTCTCTCTGAAGTTCCCAGTTATCTGAGACTTTTGTGTTGTCTCACAGCAGAGTTAACTCCCCTGCTCTTAGGATGATGGTTTGCTTCCTTTGAAACCTGTGGGTGGCTTCACATGCTGATTTTAATTATCTCTAGCCTAACCTGTTTAGCCACATCCAGGAGTTTGGGGTATAGCATTGTCACATGGCACCCTAATAGCTCCCTTTCCTATAATGTGTGCATATGGCACAACCCCTTCTTGTGACATATATCCTTGCCTGTGATTAGGACCTGGCTTGGCTCCAGAGGGTATACAGGGATGGGACATAGTATAGAGGCTCTCTTCCCCCCTCTCCTGTCTCTCTCCTGCCCCTCAGCACTGGAACCCTCTCCCTTATCATGTAATCCCTTCCTCCATTCTCTCTCTCTCCATGTGGACCATCAAGTGGAGCGGAGGTGAGCACGTACTATGAAAAGATATATTTCTGACTCTTATTGCTCCTTTTTTTCTCTCTCATGCTCTCTATATCTTTATTATAATAAATAATGATAATTATTCCTGCACAATTGCCTGTTGAATCCTTGCTGTGAGCATATCAGAAACTGGCCACTTCTGATACCACACCATTTCTGCAGGATCATTAACTGTTATCCAGTGTAGAAACTTTGTATTTCAAAGGGCCATGCAGTTGATAATGCTCAACTCCACGGAGTTAGCATAAGACCTTGGGGAAAGGTCTTTCAACAAAGGAATTTTCCTGATGGTTCCAAGGATTAGTTTAAGATTATAGCTATAGTTAGGACTTTGAAATCAATCAGCTCCTTTCTAAGAACTCACTTCCAATATATTGTCTAAACATAATTTGGATGAAGGTATTGTTTTACGAGTGAGACCATAGCTGTTTAAAATATATAGTAGCTATCATTTACATTTGCTTGTTGCTATTACATTGCTTATTTACAAAGAGAGAGGCTACCTGTCACCAGAGCTATCTTTCAGAGCAAACTATGAATAATTTCTGTTCAAGTTTGTACTGTGAATTTAAATATAACTGGGCAATTATGGCCTGCTGCCACCATAAATAGGCATATGATTTGCATGTCTAGATGAGCAAATTGGAGTTTCAAACAACGGTGGCTGTAAAAGCAATACAGTACTCTCTCTCCCTCTCCACCACTGCAGAATTAACAACTGCCAGAGAAATCAATTCATAGCTAAATATCTATTCAAGAAGTTAGGACAGAGTAATATACAGTTACCAAAGTGAGGTTAAATATAGAGTTTAAGTCTTATCTCTGGCTGGAGACAGAAATTGTTTCTTTTAAAAGAACTTGCTAATGGAAAAAACAGTTGCTGAGTTAATGGGCACAATGGAAATTTTCCCCTCCCACCATCAATTTGAGGTGCATATTTTTACCAATATTATCATCACCATCCCCAGAAAGGAGGCTGTGCTTAGATTTTATCAGGTTCTTAACTTTACACTGCTATTCACGTTGAGTGATACTAGTGGAACATGTCAATAGTTGTGACAGGATTATTTATGAGCTAAATGATTCTGATTCAGTTATGAGAGAGTCTAGACTTCTAGCCTTGGTGGAAGTAAGCAGAAATGACAGGATGGGCCTCAGGGGAGCACATTGCTTATTGTAGCTTTCTTCATAGAACCATTTCCTTAGAGATCTGAAAATAGGAATCTACAGGGAACTGGCCTGAGAGGATGCTGGCTTGGCTGCTGGTAGGATGAGAAGTATGTGGTGAAGTATGTGGTGAGGAGGGGGGGCTCTTCTTGCCACTATCTTCCAAGTGACTGATTTTGATATCCCGTTGGTCACATGCTTACAGTACCTAGTGAGCAGAAAACCACAGCCATCAAATATGGTAGCCATTGTCATAATAACCCTTATAGGGATCTCTGAGATTGTAAATCTCAACAAAAGTAGGATAGCCTCATCTTTCTCCCTTAGGGAAACTGGTGGGTTTGAACCATTAACCTTGCAGTTATTTAGCAGCCCAATATTTACAGTGCCACCAGAACTTCTCTATAAAGCAAATGGACTCCTCAAAGTATCATTTGGAAATATTTTAATAAGTGAAAGAAACCTTCCAAATTATCTTTCTGGAGAACTATGGGTAGTCTTGGGAATTTTCACAGTTCTTTTCTGGTTTAGCTTTTGAGTGCTCATTTGGTTGAGTTAAATTGTCCGCTATAACCTAGCTATTGCTTGGGACTCTAAATGTCTAATCAGATTTACCATTGGCCCCAGCACCACAGTTTGAACCAGTTGGGTGATGCAGTAAGGAAAGCAAAGAGGAGGAAAGGTAAGAACCACCCATTTATGGGGAATATGAGATGGAGACCAGGTCCAATTTGTGTCAGAGTAGAATTGTACTCCAGAGGATTTTTACTGACTGCTTTTGGGAAAGTAGATTCTCAGTTATTTCTTCTCAAGCATGTTTTGGGGGCACTTGAATTTCACAACTTTCAATTAGCATTCAAGCACATTAACCATGAATTGGCATCTGTTCAACAGATAGTGGTTTTAATGATAATACTTAGTGTGATAGGTAGGCTTGTGCCACACAGCCAAAGAAGATAGGTTTGCTGTGACAGTATGGTCAATGAACACATGAAAGATCAATTGAAGGTGGAGATATAAATGGCTTGGTGAACCTCACCCTTTCTCTCTTGTTCTTGGATCTTCCGACCAGCCGGCTGTCTTGTTTGTCCTTTGCCTTGATCTCCAAGCTATACTATCCATGGAACACCTAATCGATGGACAGTGCTGCTATCAGTTGAGGTTCCTTCAAGCCCTGCTTTGCCACACTCCTGGAATATATATTTCTTGAGCTGGGGATTGTCGGACTCTGTCATCTGGCTGACTGTTGGTGACCTGCCTTGCTGTTTGCTGCTCGTGACCGGATAGCCTGAGTTGCTCTACGGAGGGCTGCTATTTGGTGACCCTCAAGTCTCAAAGGACTGCCAGTCTACTAGCTGTCTTAGTGAGTTGCACTGAGCAATTTGTACTGCTTTATAGATTAATTAATTATTTCCTATTTTAGATATCTTTCAATCTATATAAATATATACAGAGGTTTCTTAGTGTCCTTGATTCATGTCGCTAGAGAACCATGTCTAACATACTTAGGGACAAGAATCTTGGGGTACAATCAATGACTGATGAATGTAATCCATGATCCAGAAGATAAAACTGCTGAGACTGATTTCTGTCTCTATCACTAAAGCAGTTTACAAAGTGAAGACTGTTCATCATACCCTTTGTACACATGGGAGCTCAATCACCTTCAATTTGTCCTAGGGTTGAGCTGAGGATTTAAGAATACGCAAGCCAGGATAAGTGAAGAGTATTTTGCAAAGTAGGCGATAAACTTAATAGTACCACCTAGACCTCTGAAATCAAATACTTGAGAGCACATACATTAAGGGTATGCCTTTCATTGTGCACTTTCCCCAGTAAAAAAAAAATTTAAACATTCTTGTTCCAAGTTGAGCTGCTAACTAAAAGTTCAGTCATTCAAAATCACTAGTTGCTTGGGAGAATGATCAAGCTTTCTGCTCCCCCAAAGGAGTCACAGCCTTCAAAACGCTTAAGGGCAGTAGCTTTGTCTTATAGGGTCTTATGAGTCAGAATGAACTCTGTGGCAGTGTTTTTAGTCTGGTTTGGTTATATAAAAATGGAAGTGATCATAAAGATAAAATGATGCTAGCTGTAAACATTTCTCTTTTTTTTAATGAAATGATTTGGTAGATAAGGACCAGTAAGAAACTAAATTGCTTCTGCTTTTTGTTGTGTTCTTCATTTCTTGGTGGGAAAAATACCTCAAAGAAACATTGCAATTAAGAGGAATTTGTTCTCTTTCTAAATTAAACTGCTGATTTATGGAACAAAACAAGTTCAGACCTGGTCAGTAAGATGGTGACTAAGAGAAATAAATGATTTCAAGTTAGCAGCATGACAAGTGGTCAGAGCAAGCATTCCCTCTGGGTCCCACAACATTTTATGATGATAGATCACTAAGCCACCCTATGTTTTATATTATTAAGGTATCAGAAATAAGTGTGTGTTTTTAGCTCTTCCAGTTTCTCTGGAAATAGTAGCAATAGTGGATTAGGCAATGTTCTGATTATGACCTAGGGAAGTTTTTTCTTCTTCGTTTACTATGAAACTGAATCAATGGAATGGTCTGAGATGGAAGGACCCTCAGAGAAAATCTAGTCTCTCTCTCTCTCTCTCTCTCTCTCTCTCTTTCTCTCTCTCCAAAGTGTATAATACCACCCTTCTAGACAGATAAAGCATTTGGAAGCAAGAAGAACCCTTGAACTATGTAGCTAAACAGAATATCTGGTACTCAGAGACAAGGAAACAAAAGTTACCCCAGTTTCCCTTCAGTCAACTGACCTACAGTGATCCATAAAGGCCACAGTAAAGTTGTGCTCCTTGCTGGCTATTTTTGTGATAAATCTCTGTGACTTTCTTCCAAGAAATCTCTGATTGGACTCGAACTGGTAATCTTTTGGTTAGTTGCTTGGTGCATTTAACCCTCAGCACCACTTTGGGATACCTTGCTCAATCAATGCTTGCTTAATGATACTACTTAGGGACAAGAATCTTTCATGACTGGAATACAATCAAGTAGGAATATAATGGATTTGGCCTTGTCTGTGAGGGTGAATGGTGGGATTAATGTATTCAATTTCTATCACTATAATAACATGTCTAAAGTATATTCTTCTCTTAATCTGTTTCTTCTATTTCTATTGTGAAATACTTTCTGCTATTCATATTTTCTGCTCCACCCTCCTTAAAATAAGTATGCCGAGAAAAGAAAGGTATAAATGTGTTTTGGAAAATATCAGCTGGTAGTGAACACCATTTTTAGGTGAAATAGTAGGATCAGATTTACTTTAAGTCTGATCTGTAGGACACAGCTAGCTGAGATGTCCTCCTGATAACTGAAGTTGGCAGATAATAGTTCTTTCTTTCTAATTTCATGCTGTAGGGGTGAACTATTTTCAAGAACAGAGCTGTAAGAAGAAAAAGGGTCTAGGGTAGCTTGATCAGTACTCAGTGCTGCCAAGTTAATTCTGACTCATCGTGACCCTGTTGAAAAGAGTAGAACTGTCCAGAAGAGTTCCAAGACTATAACATTTTGTGAAAGCACACTGTCCATGGAGTCACTGATGAGTTTAACTGTCAAACTCTGGGTAGCAAAACTGCCAAACTCTGGGTAGCAACTGAGAGCTTTACTATTATGCCACCAAGTCTCTTGAATATGATCACTGAAACCAAACCAAACTCATTGCTGTTGAGTCTGTTCCAACTTCTGATAGCCTTACAAGCCAGAGGAGAACTGTTCCTGCAGCATTCTGAGTCTATCTACCTTTATGGGAACAGAAAGTCTCATCTTTCTCCCAAGGAACACCTGGAAATTTTGAACTGTTAGCCTTGGGGTTATCAGCTCAATGCATTATCCACTATGCCACCAGAGCTCTATTTTAGGACATATTTATTAGGAACATTTTAAAAAATTTATTATATTTTTATTTTGGGAGCCTCACTGCCCTCTGGTGGTGGGAATAGAAGAGCCAGCCTTTGCTCCTATGGAGCCGCTGCTGGAATTGAACCTCCATCCCAGTGGGCCACAGTCCCATGCCCAACCACTACACCACCGGGACTCAGACCATTATTAGGAACTTTTAAAGTTTTCTAGCAGTTCCGAATCTAAGACTTGCATAGTAACATTGCCTAGGGGACAGGATACTTGCAATAAATCCATCAAAGAGATAGACCTTCATATTTAAACAGTTGTCAATCTTGAAAAGATATTTCATCCATACGGCTCCCTCTCTCTCAATTCTTCAGAGCTCAGAAAGCCAATCTCTTTCTTTGAAAATCCAGGTCTAACAGAAGAGTTAAAGGATGAGCATTCATGAGAATTAGCCTAAATCCACCTAGAATTATGAACATACATATAAAATAATTTTGGATACTACTTATCTTTTATAAAACAGTTTTATTGGCATATAATTAACATGCTATAAAATCAAATAGCTGTGTATCTTAGCATAATATACCAGGGGTTTACATTTAGGTCTTTAATCCACTTTGAGTTCATTTTTTTGTGCATGGAGAGAAATAAGAATCCTGTTTCATTATTTTGCACATGGGCATTCAATTTATCCCACGCCATTTTATTCCATTTGAAAGCTTTTTGTTGTTTCATTTAAGATCATTTGTCTGTACACCTTTGTTATCTGACCTTTTCCATTGATCTGTGTATGTATCATTGTACCACTACCAGACTGTTTGGACTACTATGGCTGCTGTAGTATTTTTAGGTTAGGTAGCGAGTGGCCTCTTACTTGGTTCTTCTTTTTAATAAGGTGATTGCTTACCTTAGGTCTCTTACCTCCCTGTATGAAGTCGATAATTAGTCTTTCCATTTATTTAGAGAAAGCATTGGGGATATGGGTTGGGATTTTATTGAATTTGGAGGTTGCTTTAGGTATTATCAACATTTTTACAGTGTTAAGCTTACCAATCCGTGAGCACAGCACATTTTTTTCATTTACATGGTGGGGGGAGATTGTTGTTGCTTCTTGAAGAAATTTTCTATAGTTTTCTCTCCACATGTCTTTTGCTTTTTTGGTTAAGCTTACCTTTAAATTGTTCCTCTTTTTTATGGTTAATGTGAAGGGTATTGTTTTCCTACTATCTTCTTCATAACATGCTTTGCTGGTAAATAGGAATCCAATTGGCTTATGCTTTAATCTAGTATGTATACATGCTTTATAATGCTTTTATTGGGGGCTCTTAGATCTCTTATCTTAATCCATACAGTCCTCCAGTATTTCAAGTACATTTGCAAACATGCCAGCATCATCAGCTTCAAAGTATTCTCTTCCCACTTGAACCCTTGATATCCACACCCCATGTCACCCTCTCCCTCACCCACCTTCCCTCCCTCATGAGCCCTTCATAAGCTATAGACGATTTTGCCATATCTTACATCTTTCCTGCTATGTGTAGGATTGTTCTGCTGACTCCACTCTAATTGGTGTAAATTTTTGGCCAGCGTATCAACCACAAGTCTCTCTTCTTTTTTCATGTGTGCATGTATTTTTTATCAGCCTTCCTCTGATAAATACATTTGTTGTGTCCCAAAGGTTTTTGGACTTCATATTTTTATTCTCATTGGTTTCTAGAACCTTCCAGATTTCAGGTCTGATCTGGGCCAATACCTATTCCTTTTGCAATAGAGAATTATTCATCTTCTAATTGTTTGCTCTTGTTTTCTTCATTGCCCTTCTGTTGATTTCCAGTCTTATGGCACAGTGATCAGAGAGGTTTGTATGATCTCTATGTGCTTGAATTTATGTGCGTTCAACTTGTGTTCTAGCATGTGGTCTATTTTTGAGTATGTGCCATTAGAACTTGAAAAGAAGTGAATTTCTTTTTGCTTTTGGTTTTAAAACACTAACTATATCTATCTGGTCACATCATCCAATTGTGCTGTTTAGAGCTGTAGTTTCCTTTTTGAGTTTCTTTTCCAGTGATCTGTCTTTTTCAGAGAGTGGTATATCAAATTCACCTATTATAATTGTTGAGCCTGTGATTTCTTTATCTCTTGGAGTGTTTGATTTATGAATTTCACATGTCTCTCCTTGCTTGTTTATATGTGCTCACTGTTTCTTGGTCTATTGTTGCCTTGAGCATTAGATAGTGCCCCTCCTTGTCTCTTATTATGACTTGTACCTAGAGAAGAATTTTGTCAGAAATTAAGATTGCTACCCCTGCTTTTTTACATTGACATTTGCTGGGTATATTTTTCTTCAGCCTTTAATTCTCAACCTGTTATATCTGTAAGCTTGAGATGTGTCTCCTGTAAGTAGCAGGTCAATGGGTTTTGTTTTCTGAGCCAGTCTGTTTTCCCTGTGCCTTTTAATGCCTGAATTCCATGCATTGATATTCAGTGTTATTACATCCATCTGTGGATTCTGTGATATCATCTTGTACTTTTTCTTTTGAGTGGTTTCCTACATACCTATCTTATCAAATGTGTTGTGTGTGGTTCGTTCTTGTCTTCATTCCACTGTTGAGCTAATGCCACCTTGGAGGCTGTTTTCACTTTGCCACTCTATGGGTGGAGTGTTCTATGTGATGGTCTCTTATTTGCACTCAGCTAGTGATGATCTTCTGCCCATTCTGGGTTAGCAAGGATCTTTTGTCAGACTGGGTTCCATTTTATGTATTGTTTGAGTTTTTCCTTGTCTGGGTAGAATGTTATTTTTTCATCTGTCTTATTAGATGATTTTCCAGCTATGGTGTTCTTGGTTTTGTGTTATTTTCCTTAAATTTTGGGGACTTGTTACTCCCTTTTCTCCTCTTCTTCATCATGTTCATGGATAAGTCTGAATATATTCTTATTTGAGTATCTTTATAAGGGACTATTTCTTTTTTCCTAGCTGATCTTATGATCTCTTTTTCCTCAAAATTGGATAATTTAACTATTATGTGTCTTGGTGATTTCTTGAGATTCAATCTGGCTGATGTTCTTTTGGCATCCTGAATGGTTGTCTGGTTTTCATTTATTAAGCTGGGGGAGTTTTCCTCAAAGAATTCTTTGGCACTTTTGTGCTGAGTTTTTTGCTGTGTCTTGTTTTGATAGTTCAGTCATTCTAATACTGTTCTGCCCGACAGCGTCAGACAAGCTCTCAGGTTTTCTGAAGCTTCTCTCTTTTATTTGTCTCTTTCCAGTTTTTTGAGGCCTGCTCGGTCGCTCGTGTGCTTCTCTGCCTCCTCAGGTCTGTTGACCAAGTCTGCTAACTTGCTACAGGATTTTGTTATTTCCTCCCTTAAGTCTTGTTATTCCCTTTGACACGCTGCCTTTATCCCCTCTATCATTTCATCCTTTTTTTCAGTATTACTTCCCTCATATGCTGTATGTCTCCAAGCAGCCTCCTTAAAATGTCTTTCTGTGGCAGGTCAGTATCTGCTTCTATTATGAATATCATTAAGTTCATAACTACTTCGGTTATTGACTTCTGCTTCTCCTACTTTCTTGCTGAGGCTTTGGGGACTGGTTGCTCTTTATATGTTGTTTTAGATGAGTCTGTTGCCATCTTCCAGAGTCACAGAACACTGGTTTCTCTCCTAGGGGATTGATATCAATGCTTCCATGACCTTTCCTGCAGGTTGCTACACTGGGACTTCAGGCTACTGTTGCATCATTCTGTGATTTCAATCTTACCCTAGCTCACCAGTATTTTGTTGTTTGGAATGTGAGTTGGGTAGTCCTCTCATGATGCTGGTTGGGTGGTTGTGGATTCACGAAATGTCACTCACTGGGAAATCTCTCAGTAAGCTGTAGCGGTCTGTCTCACAGTGCATGAAGCACCTCTGGTGGAGTGTGATGTTTCTCTCTGCAAATGGAGTGCTACAGAAGGTGTGTGGGTGTACCTTCCTTGGTGTAGAGCACTGTAGATGGTAGGCAGAATTATCCTAGTCAGAGCAATCACTCTAGAGATTGGATAGATATTCCCAGAGCAGCATAGAGCACTATCAGCTTTGGACATGAATTTCCCTAGTCACTTGTATGTTCTTGGTGTGTAGGTTGGAGTTCCTCCAGCTGTTTCAAGGGGAGATCTTCCAGATGAATTTGGGATGGTGGAGGAGGGGTGTCATTTCCCCAGATGAGTGAGGAATAACAAGTGAGGATGGGATCTCCCCCAACTAGGCTCTCAGGGTTGCTCAGGTTGTAGGGAAGTGGCCTAGACATTGGCAGTTTGCTTGTAAAAGGAAAGAGAAGGAGGAAAGAAGAAAAAGAAAGAAGGGAGAAATCAAAGAAAAAGAGCAAAAATAGAAAATGAACACATACAAAATACAAAACAGTCAAAATAAGAAAGCAAAAAAGGAAAATTCAATCTGTGGAGACTGGCAGGAAAGAGAGAAGAGGAAGAAGAAGAGGTAAAAGAAGAGAAAGTAAAAGAAGAGGAAAATAAAGGGGAAAAGAGAAGAGGAAAAAACAGGGAAAGAGATAGCTGAAGCCCATGATGTGCTATCTGTAGCACAGACCCGTGCCATGTGCAGTACTGTTACAGGGGGCAAGCTGGAGCTCTCCCCACTGGGTGTGCAGAGTCGCTCTAGGCAGAGGGTCAGGGTCTGGGAACTAGGAGTGACAGGGGGAAGGAGAGGGAAAGAAGACAGAGAAAAGGAAAGAAAGAAAGAAAATAAAAAGAGTAAAGAGATAGCTGATCCCTGATCACCTGAACTTGAGGCGATAAGGGTTTAAATCCTGTCCCAAGGTGGCAGTTTGGTGTGCACTTTTAGTGTGGGGTTCTCCTGGTGCTGAGCAGAATTTTCCTAGGTGGCAAGGCCAACTTAGAGGCCAAATTGAGGTTTCCTCATCAGTGCAGAGGGCATTATGTAGAGAGCTGTCACAGGGGCCTTGTGTGGTATGAAGTGCTCCCACCAAGGGCAGACTGGAGTTCTCCATGTTATTTGAGTTGAGTTGCACTAGGTGGAGGGAAGTGGCCTGGAAACCCCCAGTGGTGAGTGAAAGGAAAGAAAGGGAGAGAGAAAAGAGATAAAAGGAAGATAAAGAGAAAACAGAAAACAGAACTAAACTGGACCTATTGATACTGGCTGTGATGCCATAGCTAGAAGGGCGAGAGAAGAATGAGAAGAAAAATAGTAGTAAGTAAGGAGGTAACCGACTTGATCGCCTGACCATGGAGCTGGAGGAGTTTCAACTCTTCCTCTGGGTAGCAAGGTGGTGTGCTCGCTTAGTGTAGGGTCCCACAGATGCTGGACAGAATCACCCTCAAAGGTAACATCACAGCAAAGGCCTGGCAACGGTTCACACGATGGTGTGGAGTGCTGGAGTTCACTGGTATACCTGCTTTGTGCCATATGCAGCATTGCAGCAGCGTGGGAGTAAGGTTGGTTCCTCAGCCCTGTGGAAGGCCCCAGGACAGGCAGGACCTTCCTTGCTTTAGGATCACTGTTTGGAAGCTGGTCTTGTTGTTCTGCCCTGAGCCAGGACCACTGATGCCTAATAGTTCAGAAGTTTGTTGTTGTTGTTTTTCCCCTTGGCCAGGTGGATATGAGTTAAGTTATTCTGAAATTGAGGCTTGCTCCAAGAGGGTCTTTGTTATGCTACAAACCTAGAGACTCGCTTCTGGCCTTTACTAGCACAGGCTCAGTTCTTATGCTAATGCATGTTAAAGGACTCATTCTACCAGTTGCCTTGGAGTTAAACAATGAGTTTGGGATTTACAGTTTTAACCTAGAATATAATTTTCTCTCTTTTTTATATTAAGTTTATGGGCTGCCATGATTTGGGGCTGTCCTGCTGACCACCAGCTGAGGAGATCCAGATTACCAGATGGGTTGCTTTCTTCCCAGCCAGCCAGTACTGAATCAATCCCCTGGACTATGATTATCCGCTTATCTTCTGCCACATCACGGCCTGACTCAGGTAAATTTCCTTACTTCTTTTTCAATTGCTCCAAATTTATGTCTTCCCACGGATGTGATTTCCAGACTATGAGGTCAAGGTAGTTGACCACACTGTGGGTCAGCTCTGTTGTGGCAACCTGTGACAAGTTTTCAGGGATTCTCCTTGTTTCTGGGATTATTTCCCCTTTAGGATGTCAGCCTGGGGAAATTGCTACTCACTCAGCTGGAGCCCACAACCCAGCACGCTGAACCTATGACTATTTAGTGCGTTTCTGGTTTGTTTTGTGAGTGGAAGTAGAAACAAACAAGCAAACCAAAAA
>PVJH01022060.1:0-37400 GCA_004026705.1 Nesogale talazaci | reverse complement strand
GTGACATAAACTCCAGTTTAGAAGGAAAAGGTCATTAGTTGCTACCAGAGGTGGGAGAGGAGAGTATTCTCATTTGGGGGACCCATGAAGAAAGAGGGAGGGAGGGATGGGGTCCGGTCCATGCCCCAGTGAGGGCATCTGCAGGGTATGCGTCAGGATGCTGGGGAAGTGTCCTGTATATTATCACTTTTTTTTTTTTAATCAAAGAAATGTCAAAGGTCCCGAAGGACTTTTGTTCAGGTCAACGAAACCGACCTGCATAAAAAAAAAGCAAGTTGAAAGCACTCTAAGTTGGCCCCTGATTTAATAACAAACCATCCCGAATCCTCCACTGGCTCACATGGGCGGTGTATGATGAAGGCTAGCCTGTGTCTGTGGGAGCCTGGTGTCATGTCCCCCCTCGCCCGCCACCTTGATGCCTTGTTTCCCGTTTCTCACGTTTATTCCCACGGCTGACGCCCCTCGAGTCTGCTCCGCCTGGTTGCTGTCGGAGGCTCATCGCCCACCGTCTCTAGCAGGTAAAACCAGACCAAACTCAGGGCCATGGGCTGGATCCCATCTCCTGGAGACCCTAGGGGACAGAGTGGAGCTTCCCCGGTGGGCTTCTGAGACTGTCACTGGTGTGGGAGCAGGCAGCCTCCTCTGTCTCTGTTGGAAAGGCTGGTGGGCTTGAACTGCTGGCCTTGGGGTTCACATGAGCCCAATGTGTCACCAACTGAGCCACCAGGTCTTCCCCAGGAAGAGGGAGTGTCTACCCAGGGGTGGCGGGGTTGCTGCTAATTTTCAGGTGCCAGGGACTTGATTCAGACCGACGGTGACGCTGTGCACAGTGGCACGAACGCCTGTGCCCACCTTGTGATGGGCAGCTTTCTCACGTCTGCCCCTTCACCCAAGGCCTTCCTCTCTCATCCCGGCCCTGGACTTTGCCACCAGGCAGGACACCCTTCTCCAGGGACTGGTCTCTCCCGACAACATGTCCAAAGTACATGAGACCCAGTCTCTCCATCCTTCCCCTTAAAAATATCAGGAGCAAGGGGTGCCCCATTCAGAACCCTGAGAGCCCATTCTCCCTCTTCCTCTCCCTTCCCTCCTCTCTCTCTCCTCCCTTCCCCTCCCCTCTCTCATTCTTTTTGTTTGTTTGTTTTGTTTTTTTGGGGGAGGCATCACTGTCCTCCGGTGGTGGTGGAGCTACCCAGTCTTGATCCTGGAGAGCCGCTGTTGGATTTGAACTGCCAAGCCCGTGAGCTACAGTCCCACACTCAACCACTACGCCACCAGGGCTCAGCCCAAAATGAAACACTGCCCGGCCCTGCGAGGTCCTCACCAGGGTCTCTCTGAGCCCATGAGCTGGTGGTTCCATCATGGAAACACCACAAGTGGGTCTTGTGTGTGTGTGTGTGTGTGTGTGTGTGTGTGTATCACTGTCCCCTGGTGAGAGTAGGAGGCCCAGCCTTGCTCCTGAGAGCTGCTGCTGGATTTGAACCACCAACCCAGGGGGCCACAGTCCCACACACAACCACTACGCCACCAGGGCTCTCCTCTCTCATTCTTTTTAGAAAGTTTGTCAAGCAGTCAACTGGACATGCATGATGAAGGAAAAGAGTCTCTTCGTACGCCTGGTGGGGTGGGGGTGGGGGAGGATATCGTGTCTGTTTTCCCCTAAAAAGAACTCCTCACCATGGTTAAAGGGCTCAGCTTCAAGCCAAAGGTTTGTGGTTCGAACCCACCTGTGGCTCCACGGGAGGAAGAAGGGGCTGCCTGCTCCCGGCCAGATTCATCGTCACGGAGACCCGGCGGGGATACTTCCACAGTGGGCTTGGTGTGGGCTTGAGCAAGTCTGAAGGAGACTCGCCCCACCTGTCTGGAGTCACCCCAGGTGCAGGGGGATGCCTGCTCCGGGGAGACCAGGCTGCTCTAAGTCACTGTGCAAAAGCAGCTTCCTTCTCCGGCCTACCTGCTAACACGATTTGTCTTGCTTGACCCCTGCTCTTTCTGTCACTGCCTGCTGGCCAGCTCTCAGCTCCGTGCTAATGTGATTAGCTGGCCTGCGGCCCACCCAGCAGCCCCCTCCCCCCTTACAGAGACCCCCCCAGCTTCCTGGATTGCAGCCTGGCCCAACACACACAGGGGTGGGAGAAGTGGGTCCTTACCGCTCAGACCCAAATAGAAAGGGATATTTACGACACCGCTCCTGCCTCCGCCCCCATAAAAGTGGATTGGGTAGCACATGCAGGGAAGAACCAGCCCCGAGGCAGAGACACCGGAGGTGTCCCTGCATGTGTCCTGGGAAACGCCTCCTGTGGCCCTCCAAAAAGGTGCCTGAAGTCAACTCTAGTTTTTCCTGATCTCCCAGGATGCCTGGCGGTTCATCCTCCTCTCCAAGGGACAGAGGCTAAACTAACAGCTCCTCTCATCCCATGCACAGCACTCTGCTTCCCTTGCAGCTCCCTGAAAGCCTGACTCCTAAAGGTTCATGGGAAGATGGACTTGACAGACGAGGGACCTTCTTCATGAACTTTTGGAAGCCCCCTGAATACACAGAAGGGACAAGACCTGATACTGTCCAATTAATCCCCCACAATGGCCCTATGAGACAGAAGAGAACTGTCCTATAGGGTTTCCCTATAGGGCCTCTCGGTTCAGTCGTGAGGATTTGGGGCTCCTTCATATGGGGCTGTCATCCACGCTGAAGGCCACATTCCTTGATCAATAGCTGTGGAGGCTTAGAAGTCCCCACAGCTGTTTCTTTTGTTTCAGCTATAATAAAGACAATCATAACTTCCCTCCATTTCAGAAAAAAGTCAGAAGCCTTTTTGCAAATTCAGATAGTCCAAATAGTTAGCAGAAGGCTGAGATCACTGGAACCTGGAAACCTTGTGTTCAGCAGCAGCCAGGTGTTTTAATAAAGCCATGCTCACATGAAGACATGCTTGGAAGTTGAGCCAATTGGCAGACCATCTTTGTACTGTCACAATGTGGATTTATTGGGGACATGTAGAGACTGTGCAAATCTGCATGTAGAATCTGAGAAAGATAGAGGGGGAATCAGTAACTCCTTAGGACATTAGGGCTGAGGTCACTGGTTGGTTTTCCCAAGTAAAAGCAAAATAACATTGACTTTCAGAATATGCAAGACTACTTGAAAAGGTGTTACAAAAAACCATAACCATAAAATGAGTTGCACCTGAAGGGACCTTGGAGAGTAATAAATGAGAATTGGGGAACTTAGAACCAATAGTATGACTGGTTACACAGGGAGTTGGAAAAACCTCAACCCCTGTTATTTGTGGTGGTTTTCTTAACTGAACAGCGTGGGTACCACCAGGGCTGCTGAAAGGAAATCTTGTCCTATGGGAGCTGGTCTTTCTTTTGCTCCCCATTTGAGTAAACAGTGGGGAGTTTGGGGGCAGAGGTCTAGGTAAATCTTTCTAAAGTGTTGTCTGTTTAATGCCCAGCCTACCTGCACCTGTGGACGTGGTGTTGTGAATCGCAGTTCACAGCCAAGCACGTGACCGCGGCAGCACCAGGGCATTTAGCTTCATAGCAGTCCTGAACGAAAGAATGAAACTCTGCCTACAAGGTTCCCAAAGCTGCCGTGGATCAACACAACAGGCTCACACTTAACAACTGTGAGGATGGAGGAGAAGCAGGCAACGCTTCCTTCTGTCTGTTTCACTCGGGGCTATGCTGAGTTCTAGCCAACTCAACTGCACCTGTGGCAATGACGTCATCTCCTGTTAACTTGAGTGAAGGGGCGGAGTCTAGCCTGTCAATCAGGTCATAGCCAATGAGGGCTCTGGGTGGGCGTGGCCTTCTCCTGAGGATTCTGGGAACTCCTCTCTTCCTCCCTGGAGGCAGGACACAATCTCTGCTTCACATGCCTTTGACAAGCCAGTTAGAGACAGCCAGAGTCCTGGAGCTGGAGGAGCCACGTGGAGACCCACACCAGCGCCGAGATGCTTCCACCACCACCACTGGATCCACAGGACTTCCCACCCACAGGCCTGTGACCTTCCTGTGTTGCCTGAGTCTGAAGAGGAATGTAAAGACTCGTACTGGACATATGGCCTTTATCTGGACTCGTCTGGGGTGTTTGGGACTCCGCCTGGCTCCATCAGCATGGCTCCATCAGACTCTGAGGGAATCTTGTCTTGTCTCACAGGGAGTGTCTGGATCTGGACTCCCACGAGCTATTTATCTCCGTGTCATCTCCAAATGAGGTCATCAGGTGGCGACCCAATCGACAGGCTTGACTCCACCCCTTCTAAAGTTGACGCCAGACGATGGAACTCCCACAGGTGCCAGGCTGCAGGAACCAGCACTTGCCTGGTCTTTCCTGAGCCACCTTTGCAAGCAGGGGAGGGGGATTGAGCCCGTCTGCACAGGCTTGGCAGAACCAATACCTAATTCTTGGCTGAGTTGGGCCAACCAATAGTTAGAATGGCACTTGCAATCGGGGTTCTCTCTAAGGTGGGAGACTGGGCAGCCGCCCGATGTGGGGATCACATATGTACACTCCTGACTCTGTGTGAAGTTCATGTGTGCACCCAAGTCTTCCAAACACCCACCATCATGTTCGTGGAGCCCTCAGGTGTAAAAAGAGAGACACAATGCTAACGTGACCAGATTTTAAGCGGGACACCATCGATGGGGGAGGAGGAGAGGTGTTCTTGATAAAAATTTTAGTCTATAATGGAGCAACAAAAATGTCCATAGAATGCAAAAATGGTATTGCAATATATTTATTTTAATTTTAAAATGCCACGGGTTATTGTTAAATTGTTAAAAAGCGGGACGCCTGGTCACTTTACCAATGATGCTTGTCCCTTTGATCCATATCATGAGACCCCTCATGCGTTGGATGAAGCGCTACTTTGTATCCCTTTGCCCCGGTGATGTCCGTCAACAGACACAGAAGGTAAGGAGAAAAAGTGCCACACAGCCAAGGGGAGGTGGGGGGGAGGGCGCTGTGATTTGTTCCAGCTGTGTGACACCCCCCCTCCCATTCACACGAGATATTAGGTGTTAAGTGTTCAAGGAATGAAAACTGCTGGCGGAACCGTTGCTGTAAGTTCCACGGACCCAGAGAGGGTTTTCCAAAAAGGAGCAATGAAGAGAAGGCAACTCCCTGCTTCTTCCGTGCGAAGCAGGACGGCTCAAGTCAACTGGCGACTTGGAAAGGCGTGACGGGACCCAACTCGTGCCGTGGGGAGCCGGGACAGAGGAGCCACCCAGCCAACACAGTGTGGGTCAAGCGAGGACGCCCCTGGAGAAGCCAGGTGAACCGAGTGACCTTCAGGAACAAAGTTTTGGGTCCATGTATCATTCATTGGATGGCTCCCGGTTCCACTTTTAACTCTCTTTCTTACAACGTCATCTCGTTTGGTGCACCTCTCCCGGTCGATCTTAAATTTCAGGCTCAGCCAAATGCGACATTCCAACACCTTTTGGGAGATCTCTCTGGATACTTACGGTGCTCAGCGGGGCGGTGGGTGAACTGGCGGTTGAGTGGTTGGCGTCCCACCGCTGCTCAGGACCCCCGGGGTGTTTGGTCCGAGGTGACAGTCACCATGCCCACCCCCTATGGAGGAATCTCCCTCCTCCCTGGCTGCCGGCCCGCCTTCTCCATCCTGATGTGCTTCTCCAGGGCTGGGACGTTCCTGACACCCGGTCCACAGGAGGCACGGGAAGGGAAGTTTCCTCCTTCTGGTGGCTCACCCCTCCTCCACCATGGCCTTCCCTGGCCCGTGCGTCCTAACCGTCCACATGTGGCCAACGCGCCTCGCTGACGCCCCGTTTCTGCTCCATTCTTGCTTTCTCCTTGCCCAGCATCCACAGGCACGGGAGGCGACTGAATCGCCACTGGCCTGTGCCAAGGCACACCTTAGTCTCCCAGGTGGCTTTTCAGCCCCATGGACACAGGGCTGGGGCGGCATCGTGTGTCACTGCCCACGTTGCCTGTTCTGGCTGGCTTTGTTCTGGCCTCTGGGTGGCCGTGCAGGGCCTCAGTGGGGTCCACAGGGGTGAGCTGTCTCTGGTGTGGCCATGCTGAGTCTACTTTACCCAGGGTTGTAAAACTTCCTCTCCCATCTGTGTACTCCTCCGGACAGGGAGCGGAGCCACACGCTGGCATGGGGACAGAGTCTGCACCCGGAACTGATTGTGGAGCGGCACCCCTGAGACTCGGTGCGGGGGCAAAGGGTGACCGTGTTTGGGAACAGTGGTCAAACATTAATGATGGCGAGAGTCCCCTCCCTCCGACTCCCTACGTTACCGGGCGATGCTGTTTGCTCTCCAGCGTGATCTGTATTTACTGAGGGTCATTCGAAGTTGGCACTGCCAACAGACTCTGGGGTTTCCTCCTGCCCCTGGGTGGGTGGTGTCAGGGGCAACCTTACCAGCCATCCCAGGGAGCCGGAAGCAGCCTGCCCATCCCAGGACCCACTTGGAGTCCCTGTGGTCCTTCACCGTGGAGACACACATATGTGGTCATAAAATGCCGGCCCCTTCTTCTTCGACCATGTCAGCACGCAGGAGTCAATGACACAGCTGGCATCCTGCCCCATTCCTGTCATGACTGGCAGGCCCTCCAAGAGGTGGCTCCCCCCTAGCCTTCTGCTGCTAGCCACCCACAGCCCTGCTGTCTGCAGGGGACTCTCCCCGGCCCCTGTGCAGGGGGCACCTTACAGGGACAGGACTTGTCTGCGGGTGCCTGTTTGACTTTGCTCAGCGTCACCTTTGCAGGTTCATCCAGGCTGTGGTGAGAACCGGACCACTTTGCCCTTTATGGCCCAGCCGGGGCATCTATCCAACGGTGGGCCCTGGGATGACTACCATATCTTGACTGGACATCGTGGGTCTAGACACGTCTCCTGTGTTCCTGCTTCCAGCTCTTTCTCTCAGACCCACTTTCCACTGAGTCATGGGTGGGCCCAAGTCAAAGCTAATCTCACTGCCATTCGGACGCACCCAGAGAAGATGTGACCCCTGCGGGCTTCTGAGACGGTAACTCTCTGCAGAATAGGAAGCCTCGTCTTTGTCCCATGGAAGATGGTGGCTCTGAACTACTGACCTGACAATTAGTGCAACACCAGACCCATGATGCCCCTGGGGATGTCAAATGCTGCCTGTGTCTGTCAGAAATGCTGGGTCTAGAAACTAAGGACCGTGAGGCATCAGGCAGAGCTGAATGTCTCACACTGGGCTGCTCCCTGCACTGTCAGCAGTTTGAACCTGCCAGCGCCCTTTGGGAGAAACACGAGTCTCTCTGCAAAGACAGACAGTTTCAGAAACCCACTGGGCCATTCTCCTGTGGCCTGGCAGGCTTCTATGAATCAACACAGCCTCGATGGGAGTGGACTTGGTCTTGGGGTTTTGTCTGGCATTTAGAGGGCATCAGAAGCTGGACGGATGTCCCTGGAACCTCTGAAGACCCTAGATGGATTGCAGGGCAGGAGTGCCCAGCAGTGTGGGCCGTTGCTGGGGGCTGGACTGTCCAGGTGGCATTCATCATCCAGAAGCCTGATTGTATTGCAACCTCTGGGTGACCTTGGGCCCTGTTTCAGTGTCTGCACCTGGACAGTGACACCGTTGCTGGCCCCCTGTGTGCCTTGGGCAGGAAAGTAGCCTGTGAGTGCATCATTGTCATCTCAGAGCTGAGCCCAGTGCCTGACAGGCAGGAGACCCTGGGGAAGCTCTGCTGACTGACCACAGGTGGGCACTGCCCCCTTCCTTTATGACCCCAACTGTCTCCATGGGAGGGGGCAAGTGTGAATGCTGCGTGGCTCACGGAAACCTATTCCACACCTTCCACGGCAGGATGAGACCCACAGGAGCAGGTGCTCAAGCCCTTGCAGGACCATCATGCCTAGTGGGGATGTCAGTTAGCTTAGGGGCCCTCGTAGGCCAAGACTTAGCTGACGCCTGCCAGTCTACGGAGCAAAGGGCAAGTTGGCTCAGGGGCTGGGGGGAGGAGGAAACAACCACGGCTGCCCTAAGGACTCAAGGAACCTATCTTATTCCGGAAATCAGACCAGTTCCTGTCTCACCAGCCTTCCAGCATGTAGGACAAAGGCCTCTGTAGACAAAATATTCCCTGGACTGGTCTGGGGGCTGTCACCCCCTCCTCATGTTGATTCTGACTCAGGCCTCCTCCCCAAACCACACCCTCCTGGCCATGGCATCAATTCCGACTCATGGTGACCCTGAAGGACAGGGCCGAGCTGCTCCTGTGGGCTTCTGAAACTGTCACTCTTTACAGGCATGGAAAGCCTGCTCTTTCTCCAGCGGTTTTGAACTGCCGACCTTCTGTCCAGCAGCCAGGCATGTGTGTATTGGCCATGCCACAGATCCTCTGACTTCTGACAGCCTCTGACACGCCAGGCTCCGCCGCCCCCTCCCCCAGCCCAAGACAGCAGGCGGGGCTGCCCAGCCTGGGACGGCATCAGAAAACAATTTGACTAATTGCTTATGATTTTCCAATCAAACAATCTGGTCCAATCATCCCTCCCTTCAGGATCCCGATCACCTAATTCGGCTGTTGACTTTAATCAAATCACAAAATAATGATCGACTGTGGGTTTGATGACATGCCCATAAAGATAACTGGGGGGGGGGGGCAGCATAAGGGACTGTCAGTCAGAGTCTTTTCAGGCCATGGGCAGCATGACAGGGTGCCAATTACATTTTTATCAGGCAGTTAACTTAATTACCTGTGGTAAACGTGTTAGTGGAACAAGCACGGGTTGCTGTAAACATTTGCTGACCACTTTAAAACGCTGCCCCAGACAGATGGGAGGTGCATCCTGGGCTGGATAGCATGGAGCTGTATTGACTGAAACCTGTGGAGGAAGCCTTGTCAAATCCGATGAATTCAGGTGTGAACCGCTATGCCCGCTGCTACCACCAGGTGGCAATGCACAACGCCTTTGGGATCGCAGCCTAGGTGGGCGGCAGGTGACAGCTGGTGACGCCAAGCTACAGATGGACTGGATGGTCTAATTGTCAGCTGCCTCTTGCTCAGGGAGACCTTGTGTCTGACAGAACAGACTGCTGTCCATCATGGTCTGTCTCGCTGGCCGTTGCTGGTGCGTCTGGACCCACTGTGTTCAATCCTCAATGTGCTCTCTCTTGGGGTGGGGGTCCTCGTTTTCAAGGACCTTCTGCATGAAATCATAATAGGCAGGGCTATAGGGGAGGGAACAGGGATATTTCAGGCCAGATGAGAAGAAAGGAGGTACAATGTACAGAAGGTGGTGCAGGGTGATGCGGCCATGGGAGAAACTGAGGCACTTTGTGCAGAACCTTGAATGAGGCCAGAGCAGGCGGATGTGATCAATCATTTTACAGATGCCAGTTTAAGTGTGTGTGTGCATGCTTTTCTCACAGCTAAACCAACAGCTGACATCATGATGAACGGAGAAAAGGCGGACGTGGTCATGGATTCCATCTCGCTGGGGTCCACAGCCAGCGCCCACAGAAGATCAAGTCCATGCACAAGACCTCTTTTAAAGGGCCAGAGGGCTGGGGCTTGACTTTGAGGATCGAAGTGCAACTGGCCCGAGCCAGGAGATTCTCCTGTGCATGCGTGTGAAGGTGGGACGCTGAGCAGAGAAGATGGGAGAAGCCATGTGTGGGCATGAGAGGGCTGGGGAAGACTGCAGAGGGGCCCAGGGCTGCTACGAGGACAGACAGGCCTCCCTTCTTGGGAGAAGTACAGCCTCGGGGCTCCTTAGAAGCCACAGGGCAGACCGTTGCTGTGGACACCTTCCCAGGAGAGACTTGTCCTTGAAAGAAGACTCTGTGCTGGGTCCCGTCTTGGGGCAGAACAAGAAGACCCTGGACGAGCTGGGTTGACCGTGACCTAGGCTCAAAGCTTAAGGACGATGGTGAGGAGGCCCCGGGCAGGGTGTGTTCTCCTGCCCCCAAGGTCCAGGAGCCAGAGGACGGGCAGCACCTAAGTAGGAGCCTAGCAACCAACCATGCCCTTCCCTGCAGGGCCCTGCGGTGCCCCTCGGTGAGGCCTCTGGTTTGCTTGGGGCTCGTGTCCTTTCTGAGCCACAGATGGTTCCTGAGTCTGTGCCCAGGGTGGGAGAGGAGGAGGGAGGTTCATGATCCTCAGATCTGAGAGGCATCCTGGTAGTATTTCCTTTTTAAAAAATGTCATTTTATCGGGAGGGTCTCTTACGAATCTTACGACAATCCATCATTCAATTGTACTAAGCACACTTGTACGTCGGTTGCTATCATCCTTTTCAAAACATTTTCCTTCTCCTTGAACCCTGGGTACCAGCTCCTCTGTTTGCCCCTGTGGCAGTCCGGGTAGACTAGAGAAACAAACTCATAGACACGCACGTGGATATAAGGAAAGGGTTTATATACAAGAGGAATGGGACATTAAGAAAGCATCCCAACCCAGTCCAATTCAAAGTCATAAGTCCGATATTAGCCCATATGCCCGATACCAGTCTATAATGTTTCCTTCCGACTTACGAAGTCACAGGACAGTGGGTGCAGAGTCCCGGCACTGGCAGGGGTCTCTCCATGGCTCCTCGCTTCCAGGGCTCAGGGTCCATCAACAGTATCCAGCGGTAGTAGAAGCAGCTAGCACTGGCAGGGGTGGCTTCTCCAGCTTCAGAGGTCTGGTTCCATCAGGGTAAAGCCTTGTGGCTTCTCCTCTGGCTCCTTCAGCTCCTTGGACACTGCCGTCTTATCTTGTCTGTAGTTCGTTGTCATTGAGACTAACTCCTAATAACTGGGGAGATAGCTTCTCATCTCCACCAGGGAAATATCGCAAGATTTCCCAGAAGTCTCAGGAGAAAGCCATGCCCACACGGAGCCCTCATTGGCTACTCCATGGCTATCTCCAGACGAATAGGCTAGACTCTACCTCTACATCTCAATCATGAAATTAACATAAACACATGACCGCCACAGCCCCCTCCCTCCCCCTCCCACCCTCATGACCCCTTGGTAAATTATAAATAATCACTATTTTCATACCTTACATCATCTGCTGTCTCCCTTCACCCACATTTCTGTTGTTCATCCCCTGCTGGGAAAAGGGGTTGCACATCGACCAACGCGGATCAGTTCCCCGTTCTCCCTCTTCTCCCCCCACCTCCCCCTACCCTCATGGTATTGCTACTCCCCTGACTGTCCCTCAAGGGTTTCTCTGTCCTGGAGTCTGTGTAAGGGAACTCTGATCTGTCCCAGTGTCCATGCTCTGGTCTAGCCGGATTTGTTACGGGGAAATGGGGTCGTGACAGTTGGGGTGTATTTCTTCTAAGACTGATGTGCTGGGCCTTCTGACAGCCCATGAGGCATTTGGTCCGTTCTTCTTCACAGCACCTCAAATGCACCCTCTCTTCTCCTGTCTTCCTCTCTTCTTGCAAGCCCCGGCCCCCACCCCTGGCCATGCACGGGAGCGGCTGCACCACAGGCTGACCAGCGGGCGGCGCTGTGACCCCAGAGCAAGCTTTCCCAGTCCTGCCCGAGGTCCCTTTCTTGGCTGAGTGCAGCCCCTCCTTGCAGCCCTCTCCCCAAGCGCCCGGCCAGCGGCCCTGCCAAGGCCACGGCTCCCCAGAGCTCCGCAGTGAGTGGCAGTGGGAATCCCATGTGAATCACCCGCCCATACACCATCTCCTCAGTCTCCCCTCGAGCTTTATTCATTTTTGAGAGATTCCAGACCCCGGATTCCCAAGCGCAAGAGGCTTTCCACCCTCTTTCCAGGGGAGAAGCATTGACTGGGCACTCCCTGGTCATTCAACCTGTGCATTATTTATTGTCCCTCATCCCCGGGAGGAGGCAGGTGTCTGCGTTTGCGGGTCCCCTGACTCGTTCCAGCACCGCCTCCAGGGGGCGGCATCGCCCACGGGAGACACGGCTCCAGGCTGAGGTCAGCAAGCGTGAGCCCAGAGGGTGGATCCTGGATCCCTCCCTCACAAGGATGCCATAGAGATCATCCGAGAGCCCTAAACAGCTGGTCTCCACCTGGAGACATCATCGTGGCCCACATGATATCCTGTAAGGGGAACTGATCAATTTTCAGTTTCTCTGTTGCTTCAGAGTCACGTGTAGGGATCTGAGAGGGATGTCTAGGTCTCTCCAGTGGTAGGTGACACCCCCCCCCCCCCCGAGGGTTGGGGATGAGAGGCCTGACAATCTACTTCGGGAAACCCTCCAATCAGACCCTTCAAGACCACAACTGCCCAGTCCCCAGCCAATTGTGGGGGCCACGTAGGACTGGGGAGGAAGGGGCTGCCATCCGTCAAGGTGAACTGACCCCACAGCAGTTAATTAATGAGGACCCCACACACTACGTCCCATTGTTGTGCCCTATCTTTGTGTGGGTGACTTCCATGACAGCCTCCCTCTCCGACACCCACACCTGCTTGGAGTCAGCAATATGCCAGCCGCCGCCTCCTCCTCCTCCTCCTCCTCCTCCTTGCCACCTTCCCAGCCAACCATTTTGGGAAGCCAACTCTTTCCTGGGAAGCCGGTGGATTCATTTCATTCCCTCCCAGGCCCCCGTTCCACAGAGCCAGTGAGCAGGTGTGGGGTCAAGGCCAAAGAGGAGACGGATGTGGTCCCAAGGCCGTGATCAGGACACACTCAGCTACGTGGTCCGTTAGACCAAGCCAAGAAGGCGGACACGCTCTATGAGCAAGTTTACCCAGCACTCAGTTTACCCCCTCAGCTGTCATCCCTGAGAAGTTGAAGGTTCCCCCATCAGGGAAGCCCACCAGGGGCTGCTTTATAAAGGACCCAGAACACAGAGCCCAATAACTTAGACCCAAACGCCACGCCGGGGAGGTGCCCCAGCCGCTGGTGGGGCAGAATGAACAGGCTCGACCAGCTGGATGTGTCGAACCGTGTGTTTGTGCGAAGTACGAAAAGGGAAGAGGGTTGTTTTTCCATGGGGACCGCCCCCCCCCCCCACCCATACCATACAATGGAAGACAACACCAGTGCTTCCTCCTGTGCCGCCCCGACAGCTGTATCCGAGCCCTGGCTACAGCCCCTGCGTCAAACCACCCCTGGAGGGTCTTCCTCTGTTCCCCCAACCCTTGACGCTGGGGAGCAGGAAGCAGAAAGCTGGCCATGACTTGATTCTGCAGCCGTCCAGAGCCCAGGAGACACTGACCTATGTCCTTCTCTGGGGACTGGTCTTTATGGATCACAAGTTCACTGTATGTGAGACAGGTCCTGACCTCCTCGTTTTTAAAGAGCAGGCCGCTGTACTCTCCAGAGACATGTGTGCTTGTTCTGGGAGGTCCGGGCGCCCTCTGAGGCCTTCTGTCCCTGACGCCTGCTCCGGATGTGCTGCCTCCTGACAGGGTTGGGTGCTGAGAGGTTGAGACAGAGCCACAGAGAGGAGACAGAGCTCAGTGAGGGGTGAAAGCAAGTATATAGGCTTTATTGGAGGTAGGGAAGGACTTTGGGGAAGGGAAGGGACAGCAGAGAGAAAAACAGGAGCATCTTGAGCTCCTGGGGGGTCCTGAGGCCTCAGAGTTAGGCCAGGGAAGCCGCACCCGGTATTGGGGCAGTGGGACGTATATAGGGTTTGAGCTACAGGCATGTGGGCTGATGAAAGAAAGGGGGTTTCTTGTGCTGCCCATGAAGGTAGCCTGTGAGCAAATCCCTTGCCCGGGTAGAGGCTGTGCCCTTCCTGGGGAGATGAGCTCTGGGAGATGCCAGAGGCAGCAGTTACAAAGTTCAGCAGACTGTTCACCTCCTTCTTGTGAGGCTGGTGCAAAGGGGCTGCCCGGTCCAGGGGGCTGCCCGGTCCACAGGACTGCCCATTCTAGGGGGCTGCCTGGTTTAAGCCCAGCCCATACAGATGCTGAGCAAGACGCTCTCCAAGTGGTTATGTGTGTTGTTCCCGGTCTCCTTTCGATGCTGGTTCTGTGGTTCTACCTTCTGCCCACGGAATCCTTCCCTCTGGCCGCGGGAAGCTCCAGAATGGTCTCACAGACTTTGGTCCTTCCAAGTTCTTAAGATGTTATCTGGTTATTAGATGCCCTCAAGTCCTTTTTGAGCCACGATGACGCCTCTGACAGGGTGCTGGATGGGTTTGTGCACCCTACCCGACAGCATCTGTGGTCGACAAACACAAGAAACCCCATCTTTGTGATCTGCTAAGGACGCGTCTGTTTCTCCCTCCCGCCTCAGAAAATGGGCGACTGGTCGCCCTGCCGGTTCTCCCGCCCGCCCCGTAGAAGGCCTCTGCTGGTGGCTCATTTTAGAAGATGCTCTCCTCCTCGTGTTCCAGGTGCCAGACAGGACACGACCATGAGTTTCCACTGTCCTCCAACAGAGCATCTGTTTTCACAGTGTTCTCCTGGGTCTCGTCGTCTGAAGGGTGTAGTGAATCTCGTGATGGTAACCAGGATGTTATCGTCAACTTTGGTCTTGTTTCTTTCACGATAAGGAATGTACCTTGTCCTGCACACTTCTGGATGTTACCAGAAGGTTATCATCAAGGCTGGATGGACCCTGCTGCATGGCTCGCTGGCTGTAAAGAACAATAACACTGATTTTACTTTCTGCCCCTGTCCACGCTTGCTTAAGCCCGAGACAGATGATACATGAGGTGGGATTTTGTTTTTGGTTTGGTTTGGTTTGGCCTTTAAGGATGGACTGGGGGCTGAGCCCCAGTGGCGTCGTGGTTGTGCGCGGGACTGGGACGGAGGTTCAATTCCAGCAGTGGGGCTGGGCCTCCTACTCCCACCACCACCGGAGAGCAGTGATTGCCCCCCCCCCCAAAAAAAAAAAAAAGAAAGAAAGATGGACTGGAATGGCTACCTTGGACTGCCAGCTAAGAATCCCTTTCAGAATCTGGCAGTCCGGTTATCACCAAATGGAGACTCTTCTAAATGATCCAGAGAGTGTAGCTGTTGTCAAGTCCTCAGCACTGACACGTGGTCTCCCGGCTGCTGCAGAATTTCTGCTTCCCAGAGGGCCCCCCCCCCACTCCCTCCACGTGGCCACCACAATCTCCTTTCGTGGTCATTGGTCCCTTTCGTTGGGCTTTCTGAGGCAGCTGAGGTAAACGTTCCTGCTCAATCCGCCACCTTTAATACCGCGTCCAGCCCGAGCCACAGGTCGGTGGTATCCTCTTCAGCCCTCACCGTCACCCCAGGCTGACAGGCTCCCAGATGCGGAAATGGAGGGACAGGAAAGTCTGGCCCGCCACCCCAGGCAAACCAGCCAGGTGGAGCTGCAATTCCCCCTGCGGCGGTGGCGGCGTCTCCAGCATTCCCGTCTGTCTCTGCCCTGAGATAAGAGATGCCAGAGCGGAGAAGAGTCGATTGCCGGTCTGTTGGAGACGTCATTAGCCCGCAGGGCACATGACAGGACCATATGCCCCCACACAGACACACAGACACACACTCTCCCTGAGGGCAACCCCCACCCTCCCCACCCTCCATCTCCCCAGAGGAAGGAGCCTGGCGGGAGCCCCCATGGACAGGGTCCCCCATGCCATCTCTAGATTGGCAGGGACCGTGGGCAGTTGACAGGACAGAGAAGATACATGTATGTCCTGAAAAGAGAGAGATCGTCCCGTCTCTTCCTTTTCCCCACAACCTCTGGGATCAGAAATGGTACCAGAGGACTCGCTCAGCTGCCAACCAAAGGCGGAAAGTTCTATCCCACCTGGCACGCCTCTGTGGAGAAAGATCTCCCCTCTGCTCTTGTGAAAGCCACAACCTGGCAATCCTGGCTGGGGTGGGGAGAAGGGTGGGGGGGTATTCTCTGTCACAGACTCCACAGCCCCCAGCAACAGCCCAGTATGCTCCTCTGCTCCTGGGACACTGTGGTCAGCCCTGACAAAAGACCAGGAGGCGCTGGGATCTCCCAGCACACTCTCAAGTCTTCCCATTGGAGCGTCCACACTGGTGGCTCCTGCTGGTTCACGGATGGCGGTTGAGTGGGTTCTGAGTCACAGCCCCCCACCCCACCCATGAACAACAGACGGAAGGCCCCTCCAGCCCTGCGTCATCCTCACTATCATTCACAGGCCGGAGCTCCGCCTGGCAGCGGGCCATCAGTCCACCCTCCCTCCCCTCCGTCCCCTCCCTCCCACCACCCATGGCCTTCCTCGATTCTGCTGCCCCTGTGCTTTACCAAACGCCATGTCCTTCTCCAGGGACTGGTCCCTCCTGACAGCATGGCAGACAGAGTCTCGCCCTCCCTGCTCTGGGCTGTTCTTCCTCTCTCGCAGATTGGTCTGTCCTCTGTCTGTCCACAGAGCTTCCAATAGGCCTCCCCGGCCCAGGGTTCGAGTGCGTCGCTGGGCCCTCAGGTTCTGCTATCCAGGGTCCAGCCGCGACTTGAGCCGAGCTCATCTCCATCTTCACAGCGACACCCTTGCCTGTCAACACTTCACAGGGGTCTTGGGCCGCAGAGGTGTCCAGTGCAAGGTGACCTTTGCTCTCTCTGCTTCCGTGAGCGTTGACGGTGGATGGGACCACGGTTTGATGCCTGGCGACGTCCATCTTGCCTCTGCTTCATGTCCTGTGACCCTCGGGTCCAGTCCTGAGGACTTTGCCTTTCTTTGCCCTGAGCTGGAATCCTTACTGTCATCAAGAAGTGTTCATCAGAGGAATTGGCCCCTGAAAACCCAGAGGCAGTGCTGACACACTGTTGGTCATTGAAATCCTAATGGACGGAGCAGATTAGTGACAGGACCCCGGGGGGTAGGCACGGGCTGCCGGCGCCACATGGAGCCCACAGTGATGAGACGGATGCAGTGAAGCCTTCGTGACTTCCCTTCGCCGACGGGGCACAATGCCACATGGAAAGAAACAGCTGCAGATGTCAGTTGGTTGCTTGATTTTTTACTTCTTGATTTTAAAACATCCAGTCTTGAATGTGTTAACAGCCGGGTCGGCAGTTTGAAGCCGCCAGCTGCTCCAAGGGAGAAACACGGGCTTTCTTCTCCGGGACACCGCGGGGACACTTCTGAATGAAGGGTGGCGGTGTAGGAGTGAGTTCAGGGCTGAGCCCCGGTGGTGTAGTGGTTGTGCGCAGGACTGCAGCCCACTGGGATGGAGGTTCAATTCCAGCTCCACGGAGCAAAGGCTGGGCCTCCTACTCCCACCACCAGAGGGCAATGATGCCTAAAAAACTAAAAAAAACCAAAACAAAAAAAAGGAGTGAGTTCGGGTTGATCATCGGTGACACCGTGCTCACGCCCCTGACTGTTTCCCAGCAGCAAGGCCAAGGCCAGCGAGCTGGGGCCCAGCAGAGGCTCCGGGGGGTGGGGGGGGCATTGAGGGGCTGTCCCTCTCAGCAGGCCCTGCGGCCTCGAAGCCTTTGGGGTTGTTCTTGTCTCGCCTGCTTCCGTGGCAATGAAACTGGCCTGGGAGGGAACTCATCTTCCAGCTCCACCTCAGACAAGAGTCTGAGGAAAATGCCCATCCCCTAACTCTAAAATGACTTTTGGTTTGGTTTGGTTTGGTTTGTGTGTGTGTGTGTGTGTGTGTGTGTGTGTGTGTGTGTGTGTGTGTGCATTACTGCCTCTGGTGTGGGTGCTACCCAGTGCTGCTCCTGAGAGCCGCTGCTGGATTTGAACCTCCAAGCCCGCGGGCCACAGTCCCGCACTCAACCACTTATGCCACCGGGGCTCAGCCCCTAAAATGACTTTTTTAAATGGATGCTTTTGGAAGGGAGATAGGGGGCTTGGGGGTTGGGGGGGTGCGCATTCTAGGTCAGGAGCCTGATAAATGACTGGACTGTGGCTTCTTAAAAAGTCAGCCCTGAGGGAGGGGAAGGAAGCCTGGCCTGCTGGCTCCTGGCTGGGCGGGGGGGAGGGGGGGGCAGTGGCGGTTCTACCCCAGATTGGGGGAGAGTCGATGTGGGGGGGTCCAGAGAAGAGCCCCTCTTCCCGCCCCCCCCCCCGGGCATGGTGGTGATGCTGTTGCTGATATGGTTAGTGCCATGGAGTTGGTCCTGACCCCCAGGGACCCAGCTCCGACAGGACAGGGCCCTGCTGGGTGCTGTGCCCACGGCTGCTCCTGGGCCAGGAACATCATCCCAGCCACAGTGTCCACCCATCTCTGCAAGGACCTTCTTCTCTTTTTCAGGCCCGATGTCCTCGAGGGACTGGTCTCTCCTGGACAAGACATCCAACATATGTGAGGCACGGTCTCCCCGGTGTAGCCCATGTTCTCCGTCGAAGACCTCCTTCTGCCCCGACTTCCTCATGGCTGTGTCCCGCCATCTGAGGGGACCTGGGTGTAACCTGTACATTCCATCGTCCTTGGAAACGCTCTGATTACCATCAGCCGGCAGACCCTCCCAGGCTTGTCTGTCGATCAATGGCCGGGGGCTGGGCTGAGCGGTGCTGCAGGTGGGTGCCGGGACCTGTGGCTGGATTTCACCTTCCTGGGCCCATGTGCCCTTTTGTCTCCCACCCCCAAGGTTCAAGATGCCTGAGGCGGGGTGGGGCCTGAAGCATGAAGTGTGGGGAGGAATCCTTGTGGGGGTGGGGCCAGTCCTAGAGCTCCTGCCATCCCTCCTGCCAATATCCATTGCCTCTGGGGATGCCCCCAACCAAGCCCCCTGCCGCGTGGCCCCCAGAGGACACAGGGGAACTGTTTTGGAAGGTTTCTGAGGCCTGAGACTTCATGGAAGAAGGGGGCCTCTTTCCTCCTCCGCAGCTTGGCTGGTGGGCTCACACCCCGACCCTGTGGTTGGCAGTTCAACACCTACTCCACCACCTCATCACGGCGGGCACCTGGAAACCAAACCTGCCTTGTGGAGGCAGTGCTGGCTGACAGCACACCCACTGCACCCAGTGGGGCTGCTCAGAGCCTGCCGATTTTTAGGGGTGCAGACAGCCTCGGCTTTCTGCCTCAGGGCGGCTGGTGGGTGGGAACGGCCGACCTCACAGTGAGCAGCCTGGTGCTTGGCCTGATGCATCACCAGGGCCCCTTCCCCCTTCCCCAGACCCACAGCCGTCGAGTCTGTTCTGACTCCCAGGGGTCCTGGATAGGGGTGTCCAAGACAAGACCTTTCTGGAAGCAGAGAGCCCCGTCTTTCTCCCCACCGAGCGACTGATGGCTCTGAAGCAGCAGGTCGTCAGCAACAGTGCTTATCTCAGTGAGTCACCAGGGACCCCCGCACCCTCCCCCACCTCCAAAACCCAACTCAAGCCTTCTGCCAGGCAGCCAACGGCCTCTCATCGTCACCCCACGGGATGAGGGAGAACAGCGTCCATGAGTGTCTCAGATCGCCGCTCTTCACAGGCATGGAAACCCACGGCTCCTCCCAAGCTCCCCCCCCTACCCCCTCCCCAGCACCTGGTGGGCTTGAACCCTGAGCTCGTGTGTCATAGCCCCAAGCATCACCCCCGTGCCACCTGGCTCCTTCCAGAGGCTCCAGGAGCCCCTTTCTGTTAGCAGTGTTGTGTAGACCAGGGCAGCTGTGCCCAGAACGAAACACAGCCTCACAGCTCTGCCTGGGCCTGAGCCCCTGTACACCGCCCGTGCCTCTCTCCAAAGCCTCCCTCTTCTTCGCCGCCCCACCACTGGGCCAGCCCACCGCCTCACACAGAGATGCTCACTAAATATTCGGAAGGATGGATGCTCATCCACTCCTTTCCAGTTCCTTCCACTGCAGCAGAACCAGCAGCAAAGAGTTCCCTGCTACGGTCTTTTCTGAACCACCTGCGGTGATGTGCAGATGGCAGACAGCCCTGCACTTGCTGAAGATCCAAGACGGCCTCCTTCCCCTGTGGAGGACAACTCGGGGCAGGGAAGACCAGCTGCCCGCCACTGGACCCCCAGATAACACTACGATACAGGGAGGAGAGATCAACACTTCGGTGGGGTGGAGAGAGGGAGCCAACTGCAGGGATCTACAGATGGCCTGCTTTCTGGAGGACGGACATTGGGAGGAGTGGGCAGAGGAAGATGTCGGGCAGTGTAAGATCTGACAAAACAATAGTAATTTATAAAGTAATGAGGACTGGGCGTGGGGAGTGGGGAAGGGGGAAACAAGGACGGAGGGGGAAGAAAGTGAAGCGGACATCAAGGGCCCGAGTGGAAAAGTGGATATTTGGAGAATGTTAACAAGAAGCAGGCATGTGAAGGTGCTTGGCACAGTATATGTAACTATGTATTGTGAAAAGTGGTGTACGAGTCCCCAATAAAATGATTAAATAATAAAGAAAAAGAGTTTGTCCTGCTTGAATCCATAATCAACATGCAGGGTAACAGCAGTCAGGAAATCGAGAGACCAACAGCGCTCGGTGAATCTGCCACATGAGACCGCTTGACAGGGTTGAAGAGACAGGATGGTACTTTGAGGACTGCACCAGGCTGCTTCCTTCCAAGGGTCTCCCGCCTGTTCCCTCCAGAGCGAAGGGATGTGAGAGCTGGCCGCCGTCGTTCCATAAGGAAGACTGAACAAACAGACCCGCCGATGTCTTCAGCCGAGGGTGCTGGCGAAGGTGGCGGAAGTGACGGCTGACACCCAGAAGGACGCACATTTGAGTGTCTCGAGCAGCCGCGCAGTCGGAACGCAACTCGGAGGAGAGGGCGGCGAGACTGCATCTCCGTCACGCTGGGCACGCTGTCAGGAGAGACGAGCCCCCGAGGACTCACGCTTGGGGCAGTGAGGGCTGGCTACAACAAGGCAGGCCCTGGATAGGTAGACAGACAATCCGTCACAGGAACAGGATGGGGACCGCCCGGGACCAGGCAGCGTTTCGTTCCTTGGTTCTTGGGGTCACCATGGATTGGAACAGACCTGTGGTCACCAAGCGTCAGCAGCAGCAGCAGCCACGGCCCCAGTTCTCAGGATCCGTGTTGGCAGAATGGAGTGGACAGAGGATGGTCTCTTCCAGGCGGGTGGCTCCAGCCTGCTCTCCTTCCTGTGAAGGGGCACAGCTCGGAGACCCTGTGCAGGTGCTCGGCTCCGCCCTACAGGTCAGCAGGGGTCAGGATCAATGTGACGGCCGTGAGCTCTGAGGTCCTTCCCTGGGTGCCGGGGAGAAGATCTGAATAAGACACCGGGCTCTGGTCCCATCTGCAGATGGACTCAGTGGAGCACGGGAATGGAGGGAGGCACAAGACACCGTGAACCCTGGTGTCGGGGCACCTCCCCCTCTGGAAGGCGGTCCAGGAACCTCCTGATGGGCGGGCGAGCGTGTGCCCACAGAGCCGGGAGCAGAGAGTGCCCCACGTTGTGTGAATGGGGCCTGGGCAACGCCAAGGGTAAGTGAGTGGCAGGCATGGCTGAGTGGCAGACTTTGTGTGGCCATGATGAGGAAGGGGGTCGGGAGAAGTGTCAGGTGCCCTGAGCCTTGCAGGAGGAACGCAGGAGTTGGAGGGGACCTCATTCCAGGGCCACGGTCACCACTGAGCTCACCGCCACGCAGAAGGACACTTTAGCCACAGCAAGGGAGGGCGGGCTGGGAGAGGGGACACGGGTGCCGCTGCTGGTGCCATAAGCGGACTCTGACTCTTGTAGCAACTCCAGGTGCTATGGGAGAGCTGCTTTTATGGGGCAGTTTCAAGGGTCATCTTTCTGTCCAGGTCCTTGTCCCACAGAACCACAGTCGCTGAGTGGGCTTGAACCGCCAACCTCTCAGTCAGCAGCTGAGCTCTCAGTCACGGCATCCCAGGGTGCCTGGTCCGATACAGGGCACGGAGCAAAGAGGCCAGGTGGGGCCACGGCAGGTGGGGCCACGGCAGGTGGGGGCCCACCCTGGCAGCAGTGGAAGGAGCAAAGCCTGGGTGGAGCTCACCTGGGAGGTCAATCCCGAGTGACCAGTGTGGGGATTCAAATCATTGCCCCGCCAGTACTCTGCCCTCCTGACTGTTCTTGGTATAGACAAGCCATCTGCCGGGAGACAGTGCGCTGTTCCAGACAGTCCATACTCTGACAAGAACAGCGAAAGGGCAGCCCAAACCAGGTGATGTCCCACACAGAGCCTCGCGGGTGACCGTGAAAAGGATGGAGGCATGCCAGTGCATGTTCTCCCAACTTCAGCAAAAGCCTTGAAGTCAGACAGGTGCCCTTCAAATGACCCAGTGGAACATCAGGGAGAGTCTGTGGAATCGGTGACCTCTGACTGAAGCCCGAGAAGGGGCTGCCCACCTCTGCCTGGGGGCTCAGCGGAAAAGCTGGCCGAAGGGAATTGATGCCACATGCAGTGAGGTGTCCCAGGCCAGACCCGGTGGCAGCCGCATGGCCTCCAGCTCCTCCTGCCCACAGGGCCTCCGTAGTGGCTGCCGTGAAGAGGTACTGGCCTCATGGGCCCCATTCCGGGCTGGGTGGGAAAGTCACAGCGGTAGCCCTGTAATGGAGCCAGGGGAGGCCTAGCAGGGAGCTGGCGGGACTGCCAGGAGGGAGGACAACACCCCCACTCCACCCCTGAGAGAGGACAACCTCACAGGCACATGGCGATTCTAGGACCACAAAAAGAAGCGGCAGAGGCACAGGTGAGCCCACCACCTGGGTGGTTAGACCAACAGCACCACCTAGAGACTCCTGAGGGACCTAGAAGCCCAGCTGTTGGGAGCCATTGAGTCCTTCCAACCCATAGGGGCCCTACGCGGATGAACATGCCTGAGCCCACCGCTCCGCCACTCTGGCCCTCCACTTTACACACTCAGGGACCTTCTCCAGGCTCTGCTCTCTCCTGACAGGACGGCCGAAGGATGGGAGACCTTGTCTCCGAGGATCCTCCAGCGGCATTTCTTCCAAGACGCATCTGTCCTGGTCCTTGCAACGGACGGATTCTCCTTCCGCCTTCCTCATTTAACTTCGGGCGTGCGTCCGAGGCAATGGAGAGCCCCACGACTTGGTCAGGCTCATGTCAGTGCCCCACCGAACAGCCTCGCTCCTCCACACGCGTCAGAGGTCTGGTGCAGCAGGCTCCTAGAACACGGCAAGCTGCAGCCGTTTGTTTGCTCACGGGAACGCCGCTTCCATGAGCACCGAGGGTGGGTCCAAGCAAGACGAAACCCTTGACGGCTGCAAACCTGTCCTCCATGGATTGCCATGTTACCTCCCGGCCCCGCGGGGAGGATTTTGTGCTTCTTTACATTGAGTCCCAATCCATACTGCACGCTGAAATCCTTGATCTTCATCAGCAAGGGGATGGAATCGTTTTTTCTCTTTTCCATAGTGACTGTGTGTGTGTGTGTACATTCAAACTCAAAGCTCACTGACTTGACTCAAACCCAACTGTGGCAGTCATGTGCTTATGTTTATTTATAATTGAGATGTAGGGGTGGAGTCTGGCCTGTTAATCTGGAGATAGCCATTGAGTAGCCGATGAGGTCTCTGTGTGGGCATGGCTTTCACCTGAGACTCCTGAGAAATGTCACGATATTTCCCTCGTGAAGATGAGAAGCTATCTTCCCCAGTTGTTGGGAGTTAGTTAGAGAGATGATTAACCACAGGCAACACAGAATGGCGGCGGCTGGGAGAAGTTGGAGGAGCCAGCGGAGAGACCACACGGCTTTGCCCTGATGAAGACAGACCTCTGAAGCTGGAGTGGCATGCTGTTGATGGACCTGAGCCCTGGAAGCGAGGAGCCATGGGGAGACCCCTGCCAGCGCCAGAATTCTGCACCCACTGACCTGTGACTTCCTGAGTCGGAAACAGAGTTTATAGACTGATTTCAGACATATGAGTTAATATTGGACTTATGACTTTGCACTGGACTGGATTGGGATGCCTTCTTAGGGTCACATTTCTTTTGTATATAAACCCTTTCCTTATATGTGTGTCTCTGACATTTGTTCCTCTAGTCTATCCGGACTAACATACCAACTCACAGTCACCGTATAAGGCCAGACAGCGTAGAACTGCCCCTGTGGTTTCCCAAGACTATCACTTTCAACAGGAGTGGGAAGCTTGTGGTCTTTCTTGCATGATGGGGCTGGTGGTCTTGAACCGCTGGCCTCGGGGTGAGCAGCCTGACGCAGACGCTCGATGCCACCCGGGCTTATGCATTGCGTCGTCGCAGGAAGCCTGCCGTAGGTTTTACGTTGGACTGCAAACTGCTGAGGCACTCGCTCAAACCCACCCGTCACTCCCTGGGAGAAATAAGAAGCGGTGTGCTAAGATGGACAGCGTCACCTCGAGTCATAATCAACTAGGCGGCAGCATGTTTGGTTTGGGGTTGGTAAAGTACAGGGTCAGACAGAAAGAGCAAGATGTCAACAAGATGGGTTGTCACCGTGGCTGCACCCAGGGGCTCAGATATGCCTAACCCTGGTACAGACATAACCCTGAGGACAACGTGCATGAAGAACACAGCAAGGGTGCGGGTCTATGTAACTGCCATACAGCATAAGTCGGGGATAGCCTACTTAAAGGGTTAATGCAGAATCAGGGAACCCGGAATTCTGTTAGACAAGGATGAGTCATAAAGTACTTCTGCTAAGGTTCTTACATCCATGAGACTGCCAACAAGCTGCGTTTATGCACATCTCTGCTGCCCGGGCAAGTCCTCCCAGTGACACCTTTGTCTTAGTTTCATTTGCATGCTGCGACCGGCCGGGTTGACGGATCCAGTGACACGCATATCTGTGTAAGCTAAAGAGCTTTATATCAAGAAGTGGTTATGTAGTCATAAAACATCCCAGTTCAATCCAACACACGCCCACAAGTCCTTCTTCAGACTCAGGAAACCACGTGGGAACATTGCCAGCCGGTCGATGCCAAGGCTTGTGGATTGAATGGCGGTGGAGCTTCTCCAGGGCCACCACAGGTCTGACTCGTCCACAGGGAGGTGAAGGCAGAGGGTGGAGGGTGAGGGGTGGGGTGTTCAGGGACCCTCCTAATGAGAAGGCCACGCCCACCAGGAGTCACCTTCAGGCTGATTGACAGGCTGGACTGCACCCGCACTTCTATCGTTCAAGTCGGCGTGAGATTATGTCACTACCACATGTGTCTTCCCAAGAAGGGGTCCAATCGACACGGTGGCTTCGAAGGGCACCTGCTGGGCCCGTTAGAGAAATCCAGGCAGTGAGCTCAGCTCAGAAAGTTGTGGCTGCAGCTTTGGGGACTCTGAGCGAGGGATAGGTTGACAGATAGGTTCTCTTGAAGAATATAAAATTATTACAGAACTTACTATACCAAAGGACCCTGGTGGCATCATGGCTATGACCTGAAAGACCAGCAGTTCCCAACCACCAGCAGCTCCGAGGCAGGACGACGGAGCGCTCAATTCCGTGAAGAGTGACAGTCTTGGAGACCCATCAGGACGGTGCTGCTCTCGGTTCCCTGACAGTGAGTGTGAGTGTGAGTGTGAGTGTGTGTTATAAAGATATTTGAGGAACATTTTGAACTCCGTTGTTGAAGACTAGGAAAGTTGGGCCCAGGAATCTTTCAAGGAGAGCCAGGGCTGCCCTGTAAGCACTGAGTTGGGAGACTGTGGTGGTTGCACAATTTCGTGTCAACTTGATAACAGAAGGAAGAAGTGGACTGTAGTCTGTTGATCAGGTCACAGCCTGATTGATCCCTCCCTGTGGCCATGGCCTTCTCATGAGGATTCTGGAAACTTCTCTCTCTCTCTTGATTCTGCCATCAGAAGAGGTGGGGTTCTCTCTCTCTCTCTCTCTCTCTCTCTCTCTCTCTCTCTCTCTCTCTTTCACCTTTCTTTTGAGGAACCACACAGAGACCTGTACCCACACTGAGATGCTTCCACCGCCACTGAATCCATAAGACTTTCCACCCACAGGCCTGTGATCTTCCTGCATTTGGCATCATTGTACCTGCTGCATGAGTCTGAAGAGGAATTTTTAGACTGGTCTCAGACACAGTTATAGACTAGTATCAGACTTTTAGAGTTGATCTGGGTTGGGCTGGGATGTTTTCTCCATGTGCCATTGCTCTGTCATATAAAACTCTTACACACGGGGGGGCGTCTCTGGATTTGTTTCTTTAGTCAACCTGGCCTAACACAGAAACCTAACCCCCTACAGCCCCTAGACCTGATTTGCCCCTTTAGACCTCTGTTTTCTCCAAACACAAAGAACACGTGAATGGAACAGGCTTTGAGTTCCTCAAGGATGCCCAATCTGCTGTTCGGATATGATGTCACTCTAAGAGCACAGACTTCTCCAGAGGAGAGTTGGAGAGATGGCAACCCTGCCTGCAGACCTAGATGAGACCTGTGAGGAGACACAGTAACTGCACATTTCCTTATTTTTGTTTCCTAAAGGTGACCCTGTCTCTGTAGCAACGCTCTTTGGTTTATCCTCCCACGGACGGTCACCCGGAGTAGTCTGAGCTGGCTGGGAGTCCCCTACAACAGCATACAGACATAACAGGTCATTTTCCACTTGACCGTTTTTAAGGGTACATTGCATGTCATTGACTACAGTTACCATGTACTATAACTTCTCTCACTTCCCCCACATGTTCTCCTCGCTGAGTAAATACAACTCCACAGCCACGAAGAATGAATCCCTGCCCTCCCTGTACTTTCCAACCCCCGACCCTTACTCACCTCCTCCTATCCCGCTGAGTCTGCCTCGTCTAGACACCAGCGATCTGGGAACCACTGTCTCCTAGTTCACCTTGGGTTGACCTTGGATAGTGCTCCTGTATCTATTCACTGTGAGCTAACACCTGAGCACTGTACAGCCCTCCACCACGAGGTGGTGTGTTCCCACAGCTCGTGGGGATGAACACGGACAAAGCCAAAATTGATGGAGCCCCCCCACCCCACCCCACCCCACCCCTTATCAGACACTGGGCAAGGTGCTTTGCGTGTGATTTCTCGATTCATCCTCACCACCTGTGAGGTGGGGACGCTAATCCTCAGTGGACAGATGGGGAAACTCATGGCCATCAGCTCTGCTCAGGAGGCAGGGCAGGCCCGGGCTGTGTCCTGTTGACCACTGGTAAAGTGACCAGACGTCCTACTTTTTAACGATTTCACAACATCCTGCGGGGTTTTAAAATGAAGATTAAGATATTACAATACTATTTTTGCATTCTATGAACATTTTTGTTGCTCCATATAGATCAAATTTTGAATCAAGAACAGCCCCACCCCCTGCCAATCTGGTCAATGGTGTCCCGCTTAAAATCTGGTCACTTTATTGAGGCGGCAAGTCCAGGTGAGAAGAGTTACCCAAAGCCATCCTCCATTGTGGCTGCTGGGTGCCAGCGGGGCAATTCCAGCTCAGGTGATCCTGCAGGACAGACCAGTACTGTCCCCAGGGCTCTCTAGGCCTGGTCATCAAAAAGCTGGTCACGACCTGTCTCTTAGTCATTAAACTTCATCTCTGTGCCACTGGGCTCCTCACACTCAACTCCCAAGCCTGGACCTACAGCCCTGGAGTCCAGCCTGGTCCACGGCAGCCCCGTGTCGGTGTCCTGAGACTGAATATCCTTGGGGAGCAGACAGCCCCATCTTCTCTCCCTCATAGCACTGAGTGGGTTTGAACCACCGACCTTGAGATGAGCAGTGCCTAGCCTCCGTCGTCCCTGGGGCTCTTTCTTATATTCAAGTAACTTGTGGCAATGGGTGCTCACGCCCCGTCTTGGCACCATAGCACATGGCCTGTGAAAGAGGAAGCCGAGGGAGGAACTTTAGATTCTACGTCAACTTGAATTTGATGAAAGCGTAGGGATGAAAGTGATTCCTTGGGTGAGGCAGTTACATAAGCATAACTTGCAAAAGGGTGGAGTCTATCCTGTCAATCAGGTCATAGATATGGAGGCCACTGTGTGGGCATGACGTTCTCCTGAGGATTCTAGGAACTCCTGTCTTCCTCCCTGGAGGTGGGATTCTCTCTCTCTCTCTCTCTCTCTCTGTCTCTCTCTCCCTCTCTCTCTGCTTCACATTCTTGTTGATAAGCCACATGGAGCTATGCTGGTGGGGCCAGAGCCCTGGAGCTGGAGAAGTCACGTGGAGACCCACGCCAGTGCTGAGATGCTTCCACCGGTGCCACTGGATCCACAAGACTTTGCACCCACTGGCCTGTGACCTTCCTGCATTTGGCATTATTGCATGGTTGCATGAGTCTGAAGTATTGTGAGAGTGGTATCGGATGTAGGGGATAATATTGGACTTTTGGACTTGATCTGGACTGGGCTAGGATGTTTTCTGAATACACAATTGCTCTTTGAGCTAAATCTCTCTCTTGCAGACGTATGAGCGTCTCTGGATTTGTTTCCCTCATTCACCTGGACTCACACATTGGGGCTGTGGCCTTTTTCGTAAGGGAGACACTGGGAATTTCATCCTCTTTCTCTGCCCCTTCGCCTTCCTGCTTGCTGGGACTTCGTGCCTGACCCCTGGGGCGGGCCCATGTGAGTCGCCCGACCCTGAGAGCTGTCCACCCTTGCCATCTTTCCACTGATCTTGGTTCCTGGTGACTCTGCACCCATTGGCCTGTGGTGTCCCTGCACCTCTGCTCACCTTTTGGCACTGTGGGTCTGTGGCGACATGAGCTAGTAGAGGACTCCTGCTCGCTGCGGACTTAGGGACCTGGGGTGCCTTCTTGATGTGAGCGGACTCCCAGATGTGCAGCTCTCTCTCATGCACAGATGAGAGCCACTTGTTTGCTCCTGGAGACAACCCGGACTAACACCCCGAGGATGCGGCTCTGCCTTTTGATGCCTGAGGTGCCCATCAAGCACGAGGCCCTGCTTCTCTCCTGGCTCAGCTACAGCAGTCCCCGCTGACCAGGCGGCTCTGCAGGACCCAGCAGAGAGGCGTTGGCATGGAAGAGTAAAGTTGGGATAGGAGGGTCCACATGCCAGAGCTCCCAGATGGCCGCGCCTTCTTGCAGTTATCACCCGCGTTATGTGGCGCACACACTGTGCCTGATTGCTCCCTAAATCAGTGGTTCTCCACCTGTGGGTCGTGACCCCTGGGGGGGGGGGGAAGGGACTGTCGAATGACCCTTTCACAAGGGTCGCCTGATTCATAACCAGCAAAATGACAGTGATGAAGTAGCAACGGAAATGACGTATGGTTGGGGGTCCCCACCACCTGAGGAACAGTATGAAAGGGTCTCGGCACAAGGAAGGTGGAGAACTGCGGGCCACGATGAAGCCTGATGAGGTGTCTGGACCCAGAGCTCACCTCGCTCTGGCCTGGACGGTCTTTGCTACGTGTTCTCTCCTTGGTGGGAACTGAAGGCAGTGAGGTCTGGAGTCACTTTGGGAAATCAAAGAAGTTGGGTCTCTGTGTTAGTTAGGTTGCGTAATGAATTATCCCAAACCTGGTGGGGTGAGATACATGAATTTATCACTCCCTCCCCGCCCCACCCTCGTGTCTGTGGGTCCAGTGCCTGGGCATGGTTCTGCCAGACCCTGCCTTTGGGGTCTCGCTCAGGTGTGCTGCAGTGTCTCCCCCACCGGAGGCTCCCCCAGAAGGATCTGCTTCCACACTCATGTGGTTGTGGGGAAAAGGCGCTCACCCTGGACTGATGGACTGAGGGTCCCAGTGACGTGCTCTCAGAGCTTGGCCTCACAGGCCATCCGATGGCAGCTCCCTTAATCCCTGTGTACAGGGTGAGAGGGTGTCGTGGACTGGATTGTGTCCCCTTGCCCACTCCATGTGTGTCCACTTGGCTGGGCCATGGTTGTCTGTGGGTTAGCAGTGGTGTGAGAATGCAGAGTGGCAGTCCTCCAATGACCCCCAGAGGAGGTCTGAGGTGACAACCCCTAAGAGGATTAAGGGTGGGAGGCAACCTCCTTCATTCATTCCATTGCCAGAGTTCTCTCTGCCAGTGAGCCATCTCTGGCTTAGAGTCACCTGATAGGACAGAGTCCAGCTGCCCCTGTGAGTGTCCCAGGCTGTAACCTTTATGAGAACAGAGCGTCTCTTCTTCTTCCCTCCAAGGAGCTGAGGGGCTAGAATTGCCGACCTCATTATCAATCATGTGTCTTCTCCAGGTAGAGTTCATCATAATGAAGTGAACACAGTGAAGCCAGTGGGGATAAAGCCACGGGGACCTCCATTTGCAGATGGGACACAGCTCAAAACGAGAAGAAACAGCGGCAAACGCCCATCGATTGGAATTTGGAAGGTACAAAGTGTGAATCTAGGAAAGTTGGAAACTGTGAAAAATGAAATGGAACCGTGCCCTGGTGAGCTGAAGCAGGCTGGTATTGGGCATTTTGAATCAGAAAGTTGCGTGGTTTATTATGCAGAGAATGACACCCTCAAGAAGCATGGTGTTGCGTTCATCATCAAAAAGATCTGTCTTGAAATGCAGATGTCTGTGATAATATCTACCTGCAAACAAGGAACTCAGTCAATGCAACTATTATTCAAATGTATGCACCCACCACTAAAGCTCCTGATGAAGACATCAAAGAAGTCTACCAAGCTCTTTGGTCTGAAATTGATCGAACACGCCGTCAAGACGTATCAACAGTGATTGTTGATTGGGGTGTGAAATTTGGAAATGAAAAAACAAAGCTGGAGATCACATGATAGAATTTCGCAAGACCAATGACTTGTTCATTGCAGACTTCTTTCTTCAACACTGTACACAGGACTTCTCCAGATGGGAAATACCGCTATCAAACTGACTACATCTGAGGGAAGAGACAATGAGGAAACCCAGTATCAGCAGCTAAAGCCAGGCCTTCCTTTCCAACGCTTCCAAGAGGTCTTATGCAGCAAATGTACCCAATGCAATGTGCCATTTGGTTGTAAGATCAAGCAAGATTAAATCCTGGACCACTTTCATCTTTTCTCCATTAATCATGTTCCCTCTTGGTCCAGGTGTGAGGCTTTCCTTTAAAGTGCTGGAAAGCAAAGAAGTCACTTTTGAGGACCCAGGGGTCCACCCAAAGCCGTGGTCTTGTCAACTGCACCCTATGCATGTGGAAGTTAGATACCCAATAAGGAAGACCAAAGAGAAAGCGCTACATTTGGATTATGATGTTGGTGAACAATCTGGAACGTGCCACGGACTGCCCAAGGAACACATTTGTCTCGGAAGAAGGACAGCCAGAACGCGCCTTTGAGGCAAGGGTGGCATCTCAAAAGCTTTGGACAGTGTGCTAGTCTGGGGTTGACTACAGAAACAAATCCAGAGGCACTCAACTATGTGTATAGGAAAGAAGTTTATATACAAGAGCAGGTGAATATTGAAAAAACACTTCAACCCAGTCTAGATCAAGACCATAAGTCTGATATTAGCCCATATGTCTGATAAATATCTGTAAAGTCCGCTTCAGACTCATGAAACACATACAGTGATGCCAAATGCAGGAAGGTGACAGGCCGATGGCTGCAAAGTCTTGTGCCAGTGCTGGCAGGGGTCTCTATGTGACATCTCCAGTTCCCAAAACTTGGGGCCTATCAGTGTAGTTCCATGTGTCTTGTCAGCTGCTATGTCTCCCAGGATGTAGGCAGAGAGAAGCTGTCTCCTGCCTCCAGGGAGGAAATACTTTCAGGAGAAAGCCATGCCCACCTGGAAGCTATAGCTTGATTGACAGGCCAGACTCCACCCCTTCACTCATCATCCTCTCAAACTGGCACCGCCTTGTGTAACCACCACAGACATGTTATGAGGAGGGACGAGTCCTTGGAGAAGGACATCATGCTTGGTAAAGTGGACGGGCAGTGAAAATGAGGAAGGCCCTTTATGAGATGGACTGACCCAACGGCTGGCTGGAATATAAGAGCCGTTGTGAGGATGGTGTCCGCCCAGCGGGGTTTGTTCTGCTGCACACCGGTCGCTGTGAGTCTGAAGTCACTCGGCTGTAATGTCTGCACTCATCTGCTCTCCAAGGCACTCTTTTGGACAGCAAGGCTATTCCCATCTTGGGGGGCTTGGTGTTTTTAAAAAAGACCCCCACAGTATATAACATGCAGACACACTTAGGGGCCGCTCACCTGGGCGCTCAGGAGGAAGATGAGGCCGTCTGTTGCGGGGGAAGATGTACCCTGACCGAAACATCCCAGCATCAGTTCTGCTCTCTCCTATGGGCTCCCTGGGTGTTGGAATTAACTGGCTGGCAGTCGGTTGGATTTGGGTTTTGCTCCCGGGGCTCAGCCTGCTTTTGACTATTAACGTCAAGGATAGGATCGGAGTTCAAACTCGTCTGTCTGTGCTGCAGAAGAAGAGCCTGTCAATCTGCTTCCTTAGAGGATTTCTAAAACAAAAATACTAAATAAAATAAACACTTGCTGCCCTTCAATCTGTTCTGACTCCTGGCAACCCTGTGTTGCAGAATTGAACTGCCCCCAGGGGTGGTCTGTAATTGGCTGCCATCCTAAAGGGAGAACTCCAGACCTTTTTTCTACGGCACTGATGAGTGGGTTCGAACCGCCCACCTCTAGCAGAGGAGGTGAGCGGAACCCATGTCCTCCACCACCACCGGGGCCTTCCTTGAAGACTGCAAAACTCACTGCTGCGGATCCCCACTCAGGCCTGAAGAGAGCTGTCCACAGGCTTCCAAGACTGTCCCTGGACCCGGATGGATGGCCAGGGGTCTTCTTGCCTCCAAGAGCCATCGTGGTATCCTGGTTACACGTTGCGCTGCTCACCACAAGGTCTGCAGTTTGAAATCACCAACTGCTCCTTAGGAGAAAGCTGGGGCTCTCTGCACCAGGAAAAAGTCACAGGCTCTGAAACCCACAGGGACAGTTCGACACGGTCCTAAGGGCTCACTGCGAGTCGGCATCCACTGGGCGGCAGTGAGGTCTTTGGTTTTTTAAGATGTGATCAACAAGCCAGCAAGCAGGGACCGAAGAGAGGTAAGACAAGCCGAGTGGAGATTCTCTACTCAGGTAAAAAGTTACAGTCTCTGGAAACCACAGCTCTGCCCTGGCCGCTGGGGCCCGCCGCTGTGAGTCAGCGTGCACTATTAGTTCATGAGTTTGGTATCTGGCATGGAGGGCAGGGTCAGAACTCCCTAACCACCCTCGGGTGTGGTTTGGGTTTGGACGTGGGGCTTGCGGAGGAGTAGCGAGCATGTAAGGAAATCAGTTCCTAACGTGGTGGTGCAAGGGTTAAGCGATCAGATGCTAATGAATAAGTCAGCAGTTGAACTCACGGGAGAAAGACCTTGGAGACCCCCGGTGGGAGGGGCCGGGCAACCGTCTGGATGTGTCACCGAGGTTGCTGTGTGCTCCGTTCCAGGGGTCCCCCCCAGAGAAAACCGAACCCACAGCCTTGCAGTGGGCTCGCAGTGACACCAGAGGCCAGGGTAGGGCTGTCCCTGAGCGTTTCCGAGACTAACTCTTTATCATAAAGACTTTATGGGGGGCTGAGCCCCGGTGGCGTAGTGGTTGTGCGCGGGACTGCGGCCCACTGGGACGGAGGTTCAATTCCAGCAGCGGGGCTGGGCCTCCTACCACCACCAGGAGAGCAGTGATGCCCCAAAAAAAAAAAAAAAAAGACTTTATGGGAACAGCCAGCCTCCTCTGTCTCCCAGGGAGCAGCTTGTAGGAGCGAACTGCTGGCCTTGAGATTAGAACAAGTAACCACTCCGTTCCCAGGACTTGTAGCAACCACAAAAGGAGACAGAGAACGGGCTAGTTTCACTGGAAGGCCGGATTGGGCCGAGGGTGGCAACAGTAGACACGCCACACGCGGGGCCCGGTCCCCGGATCTCTGGAGAGGAGCCCCAAAGCGCCCTGGCCTTTTCCTCGGCATCCTGCTTCCCTCCCAAGTCGCGCAGCAAGAGGCGGGGCGGCGGAACGGGGCGGGGCCACGGGGCGGAGTTTCCGGAGCTTGCTCCGCGCCGACGTGGTGGGCGGGGTCTCCTCGGCCATGCGCAGCGCGAGGAGTCGGGGGCGGGGCGGGGCCTGCCCCGGAGCGCCCCGCCCACTACGCACGACCCGGAAGTGCGGCTGGCTGGCACCGGCCGAGGCCTCCCGCGCGCGTCACTCTACCGCACGTGGCTGCGCGCCCGGCCGGGCGCCGAGGCGGGGCCGCGCTGGAGCCGCCGGCGTCCGTGGCCCAGGCCGTGTCGTCCCTGACCCTCGCCGACGCGTTCACGGCGGCCGGCGACGGCGCGGAGCCCGCCCCGCCGCCCCGCGCGGGCCCCCGGAGCTTCATCTGCTCCTTCCCGGACTGCAGCGCTGCCTACAACAAAGCCTGGAAGCTCGACGCGCACCTGTGCAAGCACACCGGGGAGGTAAGGCCGCCGCCGGCGCGGGGGAGCTCTGCGGGGCAGCCCGCGGGGTGCCAGGCCCGCCCGGGGCGGCGACGAGGAGGGAGCTGGGTTTCCACCCTGGCGTGCGCCATAGAGCAGCTCCTAGTGTTTCCAAGTGCAGATCCGTCGTTCAGGTGGCCAGACCGTTCTTCCTAGACGCGCTGGGTGGACTTGAACCTTCAACCCGTTGGTCGCAGCCACCAAGGGCTTCTTTTCCCAGGCTGCTCGGTTGTGGCCTCAGAGACAGGAAGCGGGACTGAGCGCATAGCCCGTGGCCCCGGGGTGCTGAGTTTAGTCCCACCACACTCTGACACGGGTTTGGGACTTAATAAACAGTGGACTCCCTATCTTTTATTTTGACCCAGGGTGGGGGTGCACTTCAGAACTGGCTGGTGGAGTGCTTCAGCTTCCCTCGTAGTTCAGAGGAGGAGCCCTGGGGATGCCTGGGTTACTGGTGGTATAGTGGTTTACGCCTTGCACTGCTAAATGCAAAGCCAGCCGTTCAAAGGATTGGCTGGTACTGAGTTTGCTTTTTGAGTACAAGCCCGGAAAGGAGCCCAGAGGGGCAGCTTATGCAATGCGCTGCTCACCACAAGGTCGGTGGTTCAAACCCACCAGTCAGTTCTTGGAAGAAAAGCGAGGCTGCCTGCTCCTATCATGCGTCATAAGCATGTGAGAGTTGGCCACTGGATAAAGATGGCCGAAGAAGAAGCGATGGCTTGAACTATGATGCTGGCAAAGTGTGCTGACTGGACCACGGATTGCCAAGAGATCACTGCCTTGGAAGAAGGACAACTTGGCTCCCTGGAGGCAGGGATCCTGACACTTCCTTCAGGCATGTTATCAGGAGACACTACTCTCTGCAGAAGGACGGACTTCATGCTTGGTGAAGTAGGGGAGCGTCAGCAAAGGGGGTGTCCTTAGAGATGGATGGACACAATGGCTGTAGCCATGGTTTCACTCATAACACTTGTGAAGGTGGGCAGCACACGGGGAGGGGGGTGGTGGTGGAAGTAAGTTGGAACTGACTAGATGCCACCTGACGACAACAACTCCCGAAAAGACTGACAGCCAGTGGGCAGTTCTGCCCTGTATGAAAAGGCTGCTATGAGCTGGAATCAACTCCAGGACAGGGTGGTGGTTTGTTTGAATACAGGTTCAGACAAGATTCCTCTCATTGCAAATGAGGAGCAGTGCAGAGTGGAGACTCAGAGCCCATCTGTAGGCAACTGGACATCCCCTTACGGAAGGGTCATGGGGAGGAGACGAGCCAGTCAGCATGCAGTATAGGACTGATAAAATACAACTTTCCTCCAGTTCCTTGATGCTCTCTCCTCCCCCCACTCTCATGACCCCAATTCTACCCTCTAAATCCAGCTAGAACAGAGTGTGTACACTGGTACATATCAGAACTGGGAATACAGTACATGTAAACCTCTCAGGACCAATATTGAGAGCAGCCATACCAGGAGGGGAAAAGGAAGGTGGGGGAGAAAGGGAGAACTGATCACAGTGATCTACATATAATCCCCTCCCAGGGCATTGGGCAACAGAAAAGTGGGTGAAGGGAGACATTGATCAGTGTGAGACATGAACAAACAATAATGATTTATAAGCTATCAAGGGTTTTGGAGGGAGGGTGGGTGAAAAATCGGATGCTGATATCAAGGGCTCAAGTAGAAAGCAACTGTTTTGAGAATGACGATGGCAACAAGGTGCCCATGTGTTTGACACCATGGATGGATGTGTGGACTGTGATAAGAGTTGGAGGAGACCCCCTAAAAATGGTGGTGGCCGGTGAAAGAATACAGGTTCTGAAAAGAACCTGATGGTGTGGGGAGTGAAGAGTCAGGCTGCTAACCCCAAAGTCGGCAGTTTGAAGCCTCGGCCACCCCGCAGGAGAAAGAGCAGGTTGTTTCTGTAAGACCCCACAGCCCCCCAAACCCTAAGGGGCCCTTCCACTCGCTCCTCTCTGTCAGCGGTGGGGGGGGGGGTCCCTTTTTTCTGCCTGCACTGTTGGGATATTTATAACATTAGCAGACCACCACACATTTAACTAGCTCTCCCCCAGTGTGATGGCTAGAAAGAACTGCGTCTCTTGGTGGGCCGGGGGATGTGAGCTGGAGTTGATCTCTAAGGCCTTAGATGGCCCCTTGGCCAGGACATTCCCCACCCCTGTTCTATAGCCGTGGTTCCTACAGGGGAAGATGCTTCTCCCCGCCCCCTGGGGAGGGGCCGCTGGGATGACCCAAGTGAGCTGGAAAAGCAGATGCCTACACTTTATCTTGGACGAGGCTCTGGAGCAGCGGTTCTCAAACCTTCCTCATGCCGCCACCCTTAACACAGTCCCTTATGTGGTGGTGACCCCCAACCCTAACTGTGTCCCTTGCTACGTCTTCACTGCAGATTTGCCACTGTGAGGAGTTGCCATCTAAGTATCCGAGATGCAGGCTGTACCTTCAGTGTTACCAAGTGAACGTAATTAAAGCATAGCGAGTCATCACAAAAACAGTATGTTGTGAACTATTTATTTCTAGTGACAAATCAATGAAATCTTGTCTTAAAGCACGGTGTAGCGAGGTAACAGCAGTGAGCTATATTGGTACATTTTGCAACGGTATGCGTAAAAAGCCAACGTCAGAGCGAAGGGGCAGATTACTTCTTTCTCACTAGATCAACAGATCTGCATGTGGGCGGACCTGCCTGGAGACAGGTAGAGGAGTGCTGTCTCGATTCCTAACACCACTGGAAATATGTGTTTCCCAATGGTTTTCGATGACCCATGTGAAAGATCCTTCCACCCCCAAAGGGGTCACAGCCCACAGATTGAAAACCGCTAGTCTAGAGTACAAATGCTTTTACTTTCCTAGAGTGCGTGGAGTTTTGTTTTGTTTTTTTTTCTCCCTGAAAAGGAGGCCCCGGGCCAGATATGTGTGGGAAGCTGTGTTCTCTGAGTCAGAACCGACTCGGCAGAGGTGGGGGTGGGTGGGAAAGGTGAGTCCCAGTGGTTGTCGTTGGCTTCTGTACATGGGACCTGTGTGCTGTCAGATGTGACCCCGTTTTTTTTCAAACAACACTTTGTGTTTGGGGTGAGGGCTCACACAGCCTCGTAGATTCCCGTCCAGCGGTCGGTGTCTACACAGGTCCTTCGTGAGCTTGGTACCCACCTCTCCATGCCTCATGAACTCTGCGTGCTGGTGCCTCCGTTTCCATCCATCTAGTCTCCCTGCCCCAACCTTCTAATGTGATGGGGGACCACTTGGTCTCCTAGGTACAGTTTTTAAAGGCAT
>PVJH01022059.1:0-37365 GCA_004026705.1 Nesogale talazaci | reverse complement strand
ATACCTTGGAAGCAAGGGTGGTGAAACTTCATTTCACACACTTTGGATATGTTCTCAAGGGAAACCAGTCCCTGGAAAAGGACATTATACTTGGTAAAGTGGAGGGACAGGGAAAAAGGGAAGACCTTTGACAAGACAAGCTGACACAGGGGCTGCAAAAAATCAAATTCAACCCTGAGAACAATTGTGAGGATGGGCAGGGGCAGGGGCCGGAGGTGTTCCCTTCTGTTATTCAAAAGGGGGTGGCACATAACAAGGGGAAGACAAGCAATTCTATGTTTAGCATATGTTAAAAATAGCTCTAGTTTGGGCTGAGCCCAGGTGGCGTAGTGGTTGTGTGCGGGACTGCGGCCCAGTGGGATGGAGGTTCAATTCCCACTCACCGGAGCAAAGGCTGGGCCTTCTACTCCCACCACCAGGGCAGTGATGCCTAAAAAAAAAAAAAAATTAAAAAAAAATAGCTGTAGTTCAAATATGGACTAATGGATTAAAAAATGTAATATTTCCTATGTCCACAAGACTCAAGATAAGTACTTAAAGAAAGAATTGAGGGGAATCTGGGTCAGAAATAGCATAAGATTGATTGGAAATGCCCAAAGTTTATAGAGAGTTAGTCTCTGTGTGTGTGTGAGAGAGAGATGTATGCACACATATGCAGAGAAATTACAAGTGAAAGAAGCTAACAAATCATTGGCTTAGGCTTTATTTATTATTGTTTTCTGAAGTCATCTTTCCATCTTTTTCTAACCTCAAATAAGGACTGAGTACTCAGATATCGAATGATGGACACATATAAAAAACAACAATATGCGATAGTATATGTTATACTATATATTATACTCACAATATGAGGTGTTCAAGATGAATTTCAATTGCTAAAAATCTAAAGTGGTAAAATCAAGACATTGGACTGCACACACAAAAAAAGCACATAATCTTAGTTTTAAAAAAGGTAATGGATTCAGGGGCCTAGTGGGTCACAGAGGGGACTGGGCAAACAACAGAACGGGGCAAACAACAACACACTGTCTCCCTACTGAAGCAGACAAAGTGATAGAGGACATTTTAGGGGTCCCATGGTAGGGAAGCAATGCAGTCAGAACCTCCAAATTGGACTGAATCAAGATGGGAGCAATCCTAAATGGACAGTCTGGAGGGGAGAATGACAGGACCATTGGTTCCAGGGGGACATAAGAGGAAGGTGGGTAGGAGGGGATGTGGATAGGCTCAAGGACAGAAGAACAACAAGTGGTCCGGAATCAGTGGCAAGGAGGGTGTGGGAGGCCTGGTAGGGCTTAAGTAAGGTTAATATCACTGAGAGGAGGTACTGAAACCCAAGTAAAGGCTGAGCATGATAGTGGGACAAGAGGAAAGTAAAAGGAAATAGAGGAATGAACTAGGAGGTAAAGGTAATTTAGAAGTCTAAATACAGGCAGGAATATATGTAAATATAACTACTTATGATAAGGAAGGAATAAATCTAGGTATGCATATTTATAGGTTAAGTATTAAGGTGCAGATGGACCTTGGCCTCTACTCAGTGCTCCCTCAATACAGGAACACTTTGTTCTGTTAAACTGGTATTCCATGATGCTGACCAGTCCAATATGATCACTGAAGTCCAAGGGGTACATAGCAAATGTGAAGAAAGCTGATGGCACCCAACTATCAAAAGATATAATATCTGGGGTCTTAAAATCTGGAAGATAAACAAACGGTTATCTAGCTGAGAATCAAACAACATGGAAGAAACACACCAGTCAATGTGGTCATGAAGTGTTGAAAGGATCAGGTTTTAGGCATCAAACAGGAAAAAAACAATATCACTATGTGCACACTGAGGACACATGTGGATATGAGCAAGAGCGGTGAAGAAAAACTGATGGCGCCCGGCTATCAAATGATATAGCGTCCGGGGTCTTAAAGGTTTGAAGGTAAACAAGCGGCCATCTAGCTCTGGAGCAACAAAACCCACTATAGAAGAACCACATTGGCTTGTGCAACCATGAGATGTGGAAAGAATCAGGTATCAGGCATCAAAGAACAAAAATCATATCATTATGTGCCCACTCTCCCAATATGATCACTGAAGGAAAATGGGTGCAGAGGCAAACAGGGTGGAGGAAGCTGATGGTGCCCAGCTACCAAATGGTAAAATATGTGGGTTCTCAAAGGTTTAGGTACACTGGTATAGATGGGAACTAGAAATACAGGGAATCCTGAACAGATGAGCCCCTAAGGACTAGTAGTGAGATTGGAGTTGCCGAATGGGTGGAGGAAAGGTGGGGCAGAGAGGAGGAGCCAATTACAAAGACCTATACATAACCTTCTGTCTAAATGACTGACAGTGAAAGAGTGGGCAAGGGGAGACTTTGGGAAGTATAAGATATGACAAAGTAATAATAATTTATAAAGTTCTGAAGGTTGATGGGGAAAGGTTGAGTGGGTAAGGATGGGAAAAGATGAAAAGCTGATATCAAGGGCTCAAGTAGAAAAGCAGATATTTGGAGAATGATGACAGCAGCAAGCATGTGAAGGTGGTTGACACAGTATATGTATGTATGGATTGTGATAAGCGATGTATGAGCCCCCAATAAAATGATTTTTTAAAAAAGGTAATGGAAAAAACTATTTCTGAACATATTCTATGTGTTTCTCTGATATTAACCTATGATTATTATAGATCTATAACAAAAACATATTATTAAAAATTTGCAATTTGATTATCAAATAAGTCATAATCTGCATGTATAAAAGTTCATTAATATGATTTCTTCTTAAAGTGTTGGTATTTAGGTTCTTTTCAGATATAATTGTTTATACATAAAAGGAGGAGTCCTGGTGGCATGGTGGTTAGGCCTAAAACTCTGACCCACAATGTGAGCAGTGGCAAACCACTGGACACTCTGCATGGGAAAGATGGGACTTTTTCTCCAGTAATGAGTTACAGTCTTGGACACCAACATGGGAAGTTCTACTCTACTCTTGAGGGCGGCTGGGAGTCAGAACGGATTCATTGGCACTGAGTTGGGCCTTTTGGTTTATATATATGAGGGGACTTCGAAAAGCTCCAAACATTAAAGGATCATGGAACTTTTTCCATGAGCTTTTTTGAAATATGTATACATATATAATATATGAGTGCATATACATATACTTTCTGTTTGTTGTACTATCGCAGAACATTGTCACATGCTTGCTATGATGCTGACAGCTATGCTGCAAGTATCTTAAATACCAGAAGAATCATGGCAGATGGTGGAGAGGTTTCAGTAGATCTTCCAGACCAAAGCAAATGAGGAAGAAGGCTCTGTCAATCTATTATTAAAAACATCAGACTAGACTGGAAAACACCCCTAAAGATCAATAAACAAACCTTGAACTATGTACAGGTTTTTCTTTTGTCATTGTTTTTTGTTGTTGTTTTGTTACTCTGCTTTATTTTTGTTTTGTTTTTTGGGAAGCACTGTCCTCTGGTGGGAGTAGGAGGCCCAGCCTTGCTCCTGGACAGCTGCTGCTGGATTTGAACCACCAAACCAATGGGCCGCAGTCCCGCACACAACCACTACGCCACTGGGCCTCAGCCCACTTTGCCTTATTTTTGTGCATTTAATTATCTCTTAGGTCTATCTAGATAAGATAAGTGGGGGTAAACAATATAGATGAAAAAACAATGGAAATGACTGTTCTGGGGGAATGTGTGAGAGGGGGAGATGAAGGAAAGGAAATGGTGGTAACAAAACCAGGGACAAGAGAACAACAAATGTTCCAAAATATGTGGCTAGTAGGGTATAAGAGGCCTGGTAGAATTTGACCAAGGGTACTGTAACAGAAGAATTACTCAAACCCAAATGAATCCTGGACATGATAGTGGGACAAGAGAAAAGTAAAGAAAATAGAGGAAAGAACTAGGAGGCAAAGGGCATCTATAGAGTTCTAAATACAGACATGTACATATGTAAACATATTTTATATGATGATGGAGAAATAGATCTATGTGCATATGTTATAGGTTTAGTATTAAGATAGTAGGTACATACCGGGCCTCCACTCAAGCACTCCTTCAATGCAAGAATACTTTGTTCTATTAAACTATTATTCTATGATGCTCAGCTTTCTGACATGATCATTGAAGACAAATGGGTGCATAAGCAAATGTGACGAAGAAAGCTGATGGTGGCCAGCTATCAAAAGATATAGCATTTGGGGTCTTAAAGACTTGAAGATAAACAAATGGCCATCTAACTGAGAAACAACAAAGTTCACATAACCAAACCAGACTTTGTGACCATGAAGTCTTGACGGGATCAGATAGTAGGCATCAAAGAACAAAAAAATCATATCATTGTGAATGAGGGGGAGTGTGGAAAGGGGACCCTACACCTACCTGTAGGCAACTTGACAACCCCTTACTGAAAGGTTGTAGGAAAGAGATGAGCCTGTGCAACATACAACTTCCTCTAGTTCTTCAATGTTTCCTCCCCATCCACTATCATGATCCCCATTCTACCTACAAATCTGTCTAGGCCAGAGGATGTACACTGGTACAGATGCATGCTGGAAACACAGGGAATCCAAGGTAGATAAACCCCTCAGGACCCATAAAGAGTATCCATACCAGAGGGGAAGGGAGAGGGTGGAGTAGAAAGGGGGAACCAATTACAAGGATCAGTAAAATGTTCCCATTTTAGAATTCATGTATCACATGTACACATGTATATCACATACATATGACAGAGGATCAGTGTCTAACACGGGGGTGCTGGAAGATGAGCCACTCACATACTGAATGCGACGTGACCCTAAAAGTAGAGTCAATCTCACATGATCTTAACATTGTAATTGAAGTAATGTTTCAGAACTTCATAAGGCATGACTCAAAATGAGAATAAATAGCTAAAAAGTAAAAATTGGATAATGAACTTCATGATGTAAAAATCTAAAAGTAATCACCAAAACTAGACATTGTCAAAAAGAAACTCAAGCATTTGAAGATAGGTATCCTAGCCATTAATAAGTTGAACTAAACTGGCACAGGCCATTTTAAATCAGAAAATCATATGACCTACTATCCTAGGTACGACTAATAATTGAAGAGGGTCAGTATCACATTCACAGTCAAAAAGAATATTTTATGAGCTATCCTGAAGTTGAGGAAGTACAGTAGTGTGATAGACAATGTCCATATGACTCCAGTGAAAAAAGTTCACATGACCAAAATTCAAATCTCCTCACCAACTACTAACATAAGGAAGAAACTGAAGACCTTTATCAACTTCTCTAGTTAGCTATTAATCAAATATACAATCAAGATACATAGACTGTGCCAGTGATGGAATGTGAAAAATTGAGACAAAAAAAGAGTCCAGGAATTGGAAATTATTTTCTTGGTAACAGAATCAAATGATGGAATATTTCAAGACTAATGAGCCATCCATTGGATTTTTCATTGGCAATGATATGAATAGCAATTATAAATGAAACAAGACAAGAAATAGAGTGCAAGGCTGAGCTCCGGTGGTATAGTGGGTGTGTGCAGGACTGTGACCCACAAGGTTGGTGGTTCAAATACAGCAGCAGCTCTCTAGGGGCAAGGCTAGGCTTCCTATTCCTACCAGGGCAGTGATACCCCCGTTGAAAATGAAATAGAGTATACTTACATGATAATCATCACTGCAAATCAGAATCAAATAAGTAAGTATGAATATTTTGTAGTTTATGGTTAGAAATGAAAGAAAAACTCAATAGCATCGGTTAGAAGAAGATCAGGTGTTGACTGCAGAACAGAAAATCAGTTGCTCAGGTGCAAGTTGCAAGTGAAGAAAATTAAAACAAGATCAGCAGAACCAAAGCATGGCCTTAAGTATATTTCATTAGAATTTAGAGAACATTTCAAGATTCCATTTGATACACTGAGCCCTAATGACTAAAGACTATGTTGGACGACATGAAAGTTCAGGAAAACAAAAAGATTGTTAAAAAAAAACCTCAGGAAAGAAAAAAAAATTGCTGTTAGAAGACTCTATGAAACATGTTCCTAATTGCAAGGTTGCTATGTGAATGGAAAAAATATTGACGCTAAAAATGAAGTTTTGAAAGGGTGACCCTATAAGAGAAAATAAAAGATTATAATATAATATGTAAAGACATGGAGTTAGGAAACCAAAAGAACATGCTCAACATTACATAGCCTAGAAGAACTGGAGAAAAAAAATAATCCTCAAATTTCACTATTGCTGAATTCTGTGGGCAATAGTTCTCATTGTCATCAAGTCAATCCTGATTCACAGGGACCTGGGAAAGAGTAGAACTGATATCCTTTGGTTTCCAAGGCTGATGGGTCTGAACTGTTGATCTTGAGGTTAGCAGATCAACACTTACCAGACCACCAAAGTATTGAAGCTATTGAAGGAAGAAGGCCAAGCTACACTTGTAGCATTAGTTAAAATTATGTCCATTACAAAGAAAGGTGAACCAACAGAATGCAGAAATTTTCAAGCAATCTCATGAATATAACATGCAAGTAACTAAAAAATAATTTTGAAAATCATAATTTAAAATTATTTTTAATTTTTAAAATATTTTAATATTTAAAATTAATATTTTTAAATAATTTTTAAAATACCTTGATAAGAAGCTACCAGAAATTCAAGGTAGATTCAGAGGAGGATTTGTTACAAGGAATTTCATTGCTGATGTCACATGGCTCTTGACGAAGGCAGAGGACAGCAGAAAGATACTTCTTTCTGTTTAATTGACTATGCAAAGGCATTAGACTGTGTGGCTAGCAAACTATGGGCAGCAATGCAAAGAATTGGAATTCTGGAACACTTACTTGTGCTTTGCATAATTTGGAAAGTACCGAGAGGCAGATTTTGAACAGAAAAAGGGAACACTGTATCCTAGAATGTTTGCATCAGGGTAGGTTCCTTTTACCACATTTATTGAATCTGTATGCTGAATAATATGCTGAGAACCTGGGCTTTATGAATAGGAGTGAGGTATCATAACTGAAGAAAGGTGTATTAATAATCTGTGATATACATATAATACATCCTTTTTGCTGAAAGCTAGGAGGACTTGAAAACACTTATTGATGAAAATCAGACTGCAACTTTTAGTAATTTTTACTGCACCAAATAAAGAAGCCCATGATCAAGGGAGAAAAGATAGATGTTGTCAAGGATTTCCTTTTTCTTGGATCTACAAGCAATGCTCACAGAAGTAGCAACCAAGTCATCAAAGGATGTGTTACATTGAGCAGATCTGCCATACAAGACAGGTTTAAAATGATGAAGAGCAAGGATGTAACTTTGAGGTCTCACAGGCACCGGACCCAAGTCATGGTATTATCAATCCTTTTATATGCCTGTGAAAGTTAGACAATGAGTAAGGGAGACTGCAGAAGAAGCAAGGTATTTGAGTGATAGTGCTGGCAAAGAATATTGAAAGTGCCATATAGAATCAGGAGAACAAAAACATCTATCTTGGAAAGCACAGTTAGACCTCATTTTACATAATTTGGGCATGTTATCAGGAGAGCTGTTTTGAAAAGAGATATTATTCTCTGTTTAGTGAAAGCTCAGTGAAAAATGAGGACCACACTCAACACAATAGATTGGCACAGTTACTGCAATAATAGACTCAAACATAACAATAGCTATGGGGATGACACATGACCAGGCAGGGTTTTATTCAGCTGTCCATGGAGTTGCTATGAATTGCCACCAAATTGAAGTCACTTAACAACAGCAGCAATCTGAGCGAAGTAGGAGCTCTGGTGACATTGTGCATTTGGTGCTGGGTTGCCTACTATAAAGTAGGATTTCAAATCTGACAGTCGAAAGATAAGGCTGTCCACTCCCTTAAAGTTTACAGTCTGGCTGAGCCCTGGTGACACAGTGGTTGTGCGCAGCACTGCAGCCCACAGGCTTGGCAGTTCATATCCAGCAGCAGTTCTCCAGGAGCAAGGCTGGGCCTCCTACTCCCACCAGGGCAGTGATGCCCCCCCTCAACAAAAGTTTACAGTTTTAAAGTTTACAGATAGAACCACTGTGTGTTGGGATTGGCTTAGTTGCAGTGACATTTTTAATAGGCAAAATATTGAATGATGGAGGAAGCATCAAAATAGATGGAAGGAATAAACAAAGTCTCTATATCATGATGATTTGGTCAATGTTAGTCATTTCAAGAAGTAGCTTGTAATCAAGAATTGATGTCACTGAATGAAGAAATCCATGTTGCCCTGGACATATTGGTAAAAAACAATATTTCAACAATTAATTGGAATACCAATTGAGATGTTTTAACTAATGGATCCCACGCAGGAAACACTCACTTGTGAATTCCAATCATATTGCTCGATTGATAATTTCCAAATTTTGTTGGATTATTGTGGCAGTCATGTACTTGTGTGTCAATTTCATGATTGGGAGTGTAGTAGTAGAGTCTAGCCTGTCAGTCTGGAGAAAGTCTGGAGACCTCTGTGTGGGCATGACTTTACCTGAGCATTATGGGAAATCTCTTGGTATTTCCCATTGGAATTGAGAGACCATAGACTCAGTTCCTTGGAGACATGCTACTGACAAGACCAAATGGCAGCATAGACCTTGAGTCCTAGGAACTGGAGGAGTCAGAGGAGAAGCCACATGGCTTACCCTGATGGAACCAGACCTCTGCACCTGGAAAAGCCACAGATAGACCCCTGCCAGTGCCAAGATACTCCTACCACCAATGGATATTGCTGATGGACCCTGAGTCCTGGAAATAAGAAGCCATGGAGAGAGTATCAGACATATGGGCGAATATCAGACTTTTGACCTTGGATTAGACTGGGTTGAGATGCTTTCTCAATGTTCCATTCTGATTGTATATAAACCTTTCCCTTATATCCATATGCTTGCTTATGAATTTGTTTCTCTAGTTACCTGGAATAATACAATTGTCTTTCTTTAGTATGAGCACAAATATAGAACCAACTTCACAGCATCTAATAATTACATTAATAATTTATATACATATAGATAAGTATACGGTGCTCGTGCTAGTCCAGGTAGACTAGAGAAACAAATTCATAAGCACATATATGTCTATATAAGAGAGAGTTTTATATAAATGGTAATTGTACATTAAGAAAACATCCCAGTCCAGATCAAGTCTATAAGTCCTATATTAGCCATATTTCTGGCAACAATCTACGAAGTCCTTCAGACTCATGAAACACATGCAATGACACCAAATGCAGGACAATCAGAAGCCAGTGGGTCGGAAGTCTGTGGAACCAGAGGTGTTGTAAGTATCTCAGTAGTGGCAGAAGTCTACACGTGGTTTCTCCAGTCCAAGGTTTCTTGTTACATCAGGGGACGTCGACGTGCCTTCTCCTCAGGGATATCTCACAAGAAGCCAGCCTTGCCAGTTGAGTCTCTAAGGCAGCCAGTGTTCTCAGTAGAACATCTCCAAGGACGTGAACCAAGAGAGACAGTGCCTTGGCCTCCAAGAAGGAATGACCACATTTCTCAGAATGTTCAGGAGAAGGCCATGCCCACACAGAGGTCTCATTGGCTATCTCCAGATTGACAGACCAGACTCCTCCCCTACACTCTTAATCCTCAAAATGATACCAGATTAGGTGACTGCTACAGTGTTAGTCTTAAACGTCAGTTATCTTTTATCGAATACTCCATAACAACAATCTTGATGTGGCATATTTGTAGAATTAAGCTATTTTTTTTATTTTTTAACATGTACTTGATGGGCTGCAAAGGAGCTCTGGTGGCGTAATAGCTACTAATTAGAGTGAGAAACATAAGGTCAGCAGTTAGAAATCACAGTCACTCTGAGAGAGAAAGATTGGGCTTCCTACTCCAATAACAAGTTACAGTCTTGGAAACTGACAGGGATAGTTCTCCCCTGGTCTACAGGGTCACCACAATGCAGCATCCATTCAATGTTGGTTTCATTTGGAACCCAAAGTGTGTCTGCCTAAACCCCTCCTCACAGAACTAGCTTTCTAATGGAAGAAGCGAGAGAGCGTATAAAAAATTTTTAAAGGTTTCATGTCATGGCAAATTGGTAAGTTCCACAGAACTTAGAAAAAGAGTGTCACAGAAATTAGAAAAAGAGTAAAGGACTATGGATGAAGTAATGGATAGAGAAGATCTATCAAAAGATGGTGACATTTGAACAATTTTTGATGTGAAGCAAATGAAGGAAGAAGCCTTAACAACTTATGGCACCAAGGTGATTTTTCTATCGTAAGCAGAGGGGAAATTAGATAGGCCGGCATGGAGGAGAGAGTACAGAGGCCAACTGGCTGGAGTAGGATGAGCCAGAAGAGTCAAGGAGGTAAGGTCTGAGTGCTACTCCCTATAGGGCTTGATGAGCCTTGACTGTGCTTTACTTCTCATGGATGACTTAAAGCCCTAAGTGGAATAGATTCCAGAGAGAAAGTTAGAAGAAGTAGAGAAGTTATACAATCGTTTTTGAAAAATATTTATTCTAAAGTAAAGCAAAATAATGGAACAATATTTAGAAGAGGATTTAAAATAAGTAAAGTAAAAGAAAATAATGAATGATTGGGAAATATATATATTTGGCACTGAGGCTGAAAAATCCGAATGATATCAGAAATAGAATAAAAGGAAAGAGAAAATTATCATTATTTATTATTATAAATTGAAGATAGAAGATATGTTGAACCCATATGTTGACCAATGTGGAAAATAACAGTAAGGATAACTTGTGTGATCATGGTAAAAAGTGCATTATATTTATCAAATAGGAAGTTATGCAAATAAATATATACAAAATATAAGAAAAGTCGACAGGTGCTGTTGACATCTGTAATATTCCATTTACTCATTTTTTTTACTTTATTTCTACCCTTAAGCATTATTGTATACATAGAGTGCAGAGGTAGTGGATTATTTAATGTGGCTTTTCTAACCAAAACCTTTGACTCCGGCCCAATAGCCTTTCCCTGCATAGGTCTTGTAAGAAGATGTGGAAGGTGCTGATAGGTTTCACCTGGGAGTCACTGTGACTGGGAGTCCCTGGAGGGTCATCCTGAAGTGCATAAGATGATCCCTCTGTGTGTTGTGAGGAGGGATCTCAGGACCAGCAAGGGCCAGGAGTGGAGTGTGTCCTCTGGACCCAAGATGCCCGAGTGGGGAATTCCCTGGTTCCAGATGCCATCTGTAACATCACAGAAGCAGAACTAGGAACCAGAGCATGGAACACAGTGCTAGACTTACCAGTCCACAGAACAAGTTAAAATGAGTGCTTTGGGGCAAGAGGCTGGTTTGAGGAGTGGGGTGCCTCTGAGCACTTAATTGGAAAAGTTGGATTTGTTAATCGAGGGAATATGATTAGAATGTCTTCGGCTTGAAGTTTCCAAGCAGAGTGGTATGTCCCTTTGGGCACTTATCAGCAGACATGAAACTTTGACGCATGTCCTGGTAAACAACTACCTGAGCATTTCTCACTGTCCTTACAACTTGTTTTGTTTTGGTTTTTGCTTTTTGGGAGGGCATCACTGCCCTCTGGTGGGAGTAGGAGACCCAGCCTTGTTCCTAGAGAGCTGCTACTGGATTTGAACAGCCAACCCAGTGGGCTGCAGTCCCGCACACAACCACTATGCCAGCGGGGCTCAGCCCTCAACTTGTTAATTTCTTAATAAACCCTTTAATTGTAAATTTCTTTTGTTTTTGGGGGGGCATCACTGCCGTCTGGTGGTCGTGGGAGCTACCCAGCGCTGCTCGTGAGAGCCACCGCTGGATTTGAACCGCCAACCCCACTGGCCGCACTCAACCACTTACGCCACTGGGGCTCAGCCAATTGTGAATTTTTTTTTTCCTGTGAGTTTATGCATGTGAGTTTATGCATAACTATTGTAATGGATATTAGGATCTAGAGGTAAATTTTATGGCAATTTGTCTATAAGTATACAGAAGTAATCAAATGTGTGTGTGTGGTGGGGAGACATAACAACATCAGAAAATGATTAATTCTCACTGATGTAACTGACCAAAAGAAGTTGTGTCTGTATTTGCTGCAGGTTCCCAAGGATCCTCTCTTCCTGTTCATCGAGCATGAGTATGAGTCTAGTGACTGGATTCTGCTCAGGGCTGCAAGTTTCCTTTTGAGTTTTTATCCTGTTTGTTTTGAGATGTCACTTCCCTAAGAGATGACAAGAGATTGTGACTTTGGCCTTGCTAGCAGATTCTTTCTATGGCCTTTCAGCTTTGATATTTTAAGGAAGTAAGATGCCATGATCAGTGGGCCTTCAGGAGAGGAACCTCTCAAACGCATCCAGCTAATAGCAGAAGGAAGTTTCTGGCCCTCAGTGCTCATCTGTAAGAACTGAATCCTGACAACAATCAAGTCAGTAAGCCGGCAAGACACTCCCTTCCCCATTCAAACCTTCACTATTGACCTCAGTGAGAGCTGATTACAACTTTTAAAGAGACTCCAAGGGAGAGATCTGGCTAAGCAATACCAGAAACATGAAACAATAATACCTGCATGATTTTTTTTCAGCTACTGAGCTTGGTAGCTCTGGGAAAGTAATGCAGTATTTGAGTGAAATGATCACTTACCAATTGTTCTAATGGGGCGATGATATCTTTCAAGACATGCTGTGAGTGATTTCTTCTGTGCCGAGATATCTGTAGAAACATTGATATTTGATATATTTTCTTTAATAATACTTTTTAAATATCTTTTAAGAGTAGAATTTGGCATTAAAATAACTTTCAAAATGCATTAAACTCATCATTAGAAAGACTGAAGAGGAAATGATGCATCTGAATTATCATGCTGGTGAAGAATATTAAATATATCAGGTACTGTCAGAGAATGACCAAAGCTTCCTTGGAAGAAGTAAATCCTGAAGACTTCTTAGAAGGCAAGGCCTTTCCCCTCTTCCGTTAGGTATTATCTGGAAGGACCGGTTCCTGGAGAAGAACATCATGCTTGGTACAGTAGAGCGTCAGTCCAGAGAGGATGACTCTCCCTGAGATGGCACGGCCCAGTGGCTGCAGCAATGGGCTCAACCAGGCAAGGACTATGGAGATAGACAAGGCAAAGTCTCACTCTAGAGTATCGATGCTTTCTATGGACTTGACCAACCCACTGGAGAGCACCACACAACAGCAGTATGATAATGGCATCCAAATGCTACTCATTATACTACATTTTATAATCACTGCTGATCCTAACATATATAGCTTATATGCAAATGCTTGGATTAAGATTTTCTGCGTTGGCGGGAGGTTTCTCTGGGTATATTTGTTTCTTTTCCTCGAAACGTTGCTGGTCAACATTTCTCAAACTTTAAACAGTAGAGGAAGCAATGTGAAGTCCCCGTATCTACAATATTGATGACTAGAAATCTGGTTGTTTCATTGTATCAGTCTTCTGAAACTTTTAATTGGCTAAGTCCACACCTTCATTGCTTTTTCACTAGATTACTTTAATGAGCAAAATGGGCAACCACCCCCTGACTCCTTTCACACACCGAAAGTTTTCCTTTAAGAAACAATTTTTCATGTCATAATATGTTGTACATATGAATGTCTGTATTTTATTTGTTAATTAGACAAACTTACAGTTTATCATGGGAAAAATCACAGCTTGCTATCAGCTACTTTTCTTTTAAGAGTTTTATTCATTAATGCTATGATCTAACAAGTTATTTGAACTACGTAAACTGAGGGACAAAAGTCCCTACAAGCATAAAAAGGTAATGACAGAAATCTGGGAATCAAATTTTAATGCAAAGAGAAAGAAACAGCCATGAACACTTACCAGGCATAAACCTATTTTTCAAGAGAAATACTGAGTATATGGTGTGAAGAATAACTCTAATTGAGAAATGATCTAATGGTAATACTATCTGCTAATGTTCCCTTAGTAGTTCTTCCTATTTGCACTATTCTAAGTGTTTTGTATATGGGCACACAATTAATATAAAAGCATAGACAAAGAAAGTTCAAATATCCTTGAAAAAAATCCTTATCTAGTTAAAGACATGGGTGCTATTATAACCCAGACCTACGTCCTTCAGCACTTCTCCAGGGACAGGTACATATGCACAAAGGAAGTCAATATATTTGAGGGAACTACAAATGTGATGGGTCCTGTGTTTGTCAATAGAAGAGCACTATGAGCACTGTCAGGTAAGCGCTGGACTGCTAACTGCCAGGGTGAGTCTTCAAACTTGTCAGCACCTCCACTGGAGAGAGTTGAAGCGAACTGCTCCTACAAAAGTGTATAACCTTGGAAGCCAAATATAGACTTGCTATTAATGGGAACCCTGGTGGCTTATTATGCATGGGTTGGGCTACTTACTAACAGCACATTGAAAACCATCAACCCCCCCTTGAGAGAAGGATGAGACTTTATACTGAGCAATTCTTGAATGCCCCCAGGCCAGTTCTGCCCTGCCCTGTTCGGCCATGACAAGTGAGATGTCTGTGCTTCCAGGAGTTGGAAATGACCTTATCACAGTGGGACGGGGGTTAGCAGAGATTTGGGTGTGCATAGAGGGGATATTTCCAAGGCAGGGAATTGAAGAGCATCAAACTTATAAATGTGTGCACGTTTACACAGTCAGCCAAAATCATGTTTCAGACCTTCTGTGAATCATTTCAATATTCCTTTAGGGGAAGTAATATTACTAATCATTCCTAAATCAATAAGCTAGCCAATCTATCATGTCCAACCATGTTAGGAAGAAGATGAAAAAAGAGAACTTTTAGCATCTCTCTTTTGCTTTCATGATCTTCTAAGGAAAGCATCCAGCATAGAAATATTATGTGACATCTCAGTAAGGTTCTACTGGCTGAATCTTATGAATTTAGGACATTTTGGGTCCCAAATTGCTTAATTATCTCACCTGAGTGGCAAAACGAGTTAAGCTATTTCAGTGAGGTTTCTATCTAGAATGTACTTAATTAAAATAAGAGTTATATAGAAAACTTTGAATTCATTAAAGTCTTTTGAGAAATGTTTAAACAGAAAAAGAATCTTTTCAAGTCACAGTACAAATGAACTGAAACTCTTGCAAAAGCTTACTTAAACATTTATCAGTGGTTGACAATTATTGTCAGATATTTTCAATTTTTGTGGAACATTTACAAAATAATTATCTTGAGAAGAACTTTAACTTAGGATATTGGAATTATGTACTCTTTTTTGTTTTTGTGGGGGGTATCACTGCCCTCTGGTATGGAATTATGTATTTTAAAATGGAAAATTATTCTTATGTTCTATACTCATATGTCATTAGTCTTTAATGATCAGTGCTCAAAATATACTTGCTTGTGGATACTATCGAGTATGTCTAATACCAATGTTGCAAAGAGAGTAATTTTGTTTGTGAGAGCCCTATGTTTTTCAAAATAATTTCAGAAATTTTAAACTCTACACTTCCTGTTCAGAAAATTGCTAGTAGATTAAGTTTAAGAGTATTGGCAACTGAATTTCAATATTTGATCTCTTGTATTTCTCTGTTTTTATAAGAATCAGTAATTAATCAATTTTGAAAACTAAACAGCACTAACAACAGTATTTTAAAAATATCTTGGTACAACTGATTTTAATAATATTCCCTGCTAATTATGAGAGCATTTCTTTGAAGGCAATCCTGAGAATTTGATTTTGTTGCCATTTCCTCCCATTGTTATTTTGAAATATTCTTAAATAGAAATAGTTCCTCCTTCTAAACAGAATGGACATGTGATGTAGGCCTTCTAATGTGCAAATATTCATAGACTCATTTTTGCTTATTCTTATACTCTTAATTGTGAAATTTCAATATCACTTTAAACTCTCCGTTTAAAACTTTCAAGAATTGATACATCTCAATTTAGTTTCAATATTTCAGTAAAATAAGGCCTTAACAATTTAACATTTCTCTGGCCTCTTTATTAAAAGATGCCATTTAACAATGCCTCTTGAGGTAAAACAGTTTGTGTTTTCATGTCAGAGGTTTTGCACCTTAAGAAACAAAACTTCTCTAATAAACCCATCAGTTGGTGGTAATTTCTTTTGGGGGGTAAAGAAAGAAAAAGAAAAGTGCCTCTTTTTCTTTTAGGAAGGGTGAAGTATGTTTTCTAAAACAATGCCAATCATCTATTGTATTTTCCTGTCCCGTAAAAAGGAATACACTGTTCTTGCCACTAGAACAATAACAAGGATGTGAAATACATTTCTGGCTTTTGTATCTTTTGGATTTATCATCGGATTAATTTACATTACTGCAGCACTTATCAATCAAATCTATGAGTTTTTCCTTCCTTCTCTCTAGCACTCTTCCCCTCTCCTATTCCCACCCGTCCACTTTCTCCAGGTACTTTAATTTTCTAATGGAGCAGAGTTAAAGGAAGCACACTGTGAAGGCACAATGACTCTGCCCCGTTAGATCCCTCTTTGTTCTTATTAGAATGTGCATCATGATTATATTTTCAAGATGCCTTTTCTTCCAAAGAGAAGGATTAAAATATCAGCTTTTGAAAATGTCTTTCTGGTCCCCACCCCACCCCCCATTTTTATCTATTTAAAGAATAAGAATCTGATGGGTGGAATTAGTGCTTGATAGATTACACACTATGAAAATAACAGAATTTGGGCATATTATTTTCCATGTGTAGGAGGATCTACTATGAAAGTTATACATAAACATGAAACATTCCACATAGATCTGACTTTAAATAGATTACCATTTTTGATGACAGGGTTTATCTTGTGGCTTAGAATTGAAATAAAATCACTTGACGGAAAGCATTAGCTTGTTCCAACATTTTCCCAGGCATGCACGTGTTTGAGGCGCACCTCTCATTACCAATCCCCCTGAGTACTTCGACAAAAATAAAGAAAAGCACAGAAAGCGGCGGTTGAGTTGTTGCTCTAACCGTTCCTCAAGAATTTGGGGTTTTTTTGGTTTATCCCCAAACTTATCATCAAATTCTCATTTATTTTGACAGTTTTATTTTAGCTTAAAGCTATTATGAGAAAATAAACTAAGGAAATTTAAGAACTGTTTAATACAGAGAGTTGGCCAATATTTAATATTTAAGTATAAACAGGAATTTGGTTGTTAAGAAATAATGAACATAAACCAAAGTGACATATATTATTTTTAAGTGTATAGCAATAGTTGGAAATTGCTTTGGGGGGTGGGGGAGGTGACATTAAGATTGGAGATTTTTCTCTTATAAAGCAATTAATCATTCAATTTAACCTCAATGTGAATGAATGTAAAATTCTTCCGTGACCCTCAGTCCGCTATGAGCTAAATGTATCTTTTTATGGTGTTAGTGAGAAGTATATACATAAGTTAAAATTTTTTTTATTTTATATCTGCTCTGTAATAAGGTACAAGTAGGTTTATTAACATTTATTGTTTTCTGCCTCTCTTTACAGTATCATCTGACTCCTAGAGGGTACATCTATAAGCAAATGGCACATTTTAATATTATTTTGTATCCTTTATTTGACTGTATTGTCACTCAGAAATATCTGACACTATGTTCTCTCTTATCTCCTGCAGAAAGTGAAAGGAAGTGATTTAAAAACCGCTTTTGAGTACACATTAGAGTTTATCAGCAGTTTTCTTTCTTTCTTTCTTTTTTTAGTTTGTTGACTATTTGTCAATCAGTGTCTATGTCACCTGCAGTCGTCAAGAACCACTTAGTTCCCGCGGAAGTCTACTTGAGTGAAATTCAGCTCCAACCTTACTTTCCTGTCTCACAGAGAGCCAAAGGGAAGCACTTACTGGAATGACTCTAAATCCTTACAATTCCTTCTCCATCTATTTTATTCCCAAATAACTGTGCTGCTCTAGAAAAAACAAAATCCACCTAATAATCTTCTGACATAAATAAAATTACTTATAGTGCACGCATTTCCTTATTTATTGATGAGTACTATTTCCTGTACCACTTTCATTTCTTCTTCAGATGCTTTTAGACATTTTTTCTAAGTGTTTGCTCAGACTGAGAAGTGACGTTTCCACAGAACCATTTCAGTCTCTGCCCAGGCCATAGAATAAGAACTCCCAGGACCTTGAAACACAAAAAGATGCAAGTAGTAAAATATTTGCCATTTATTTCCTGCAAAGTGCTTTGCCTCGTCCTTATGATTTAGTTTACCTTGGTTGTTTTCTCTGTAACATCACCTGTTTGGAGCGATGAACTACTAAATGAAATATGAGGAATATAGAAAGGAATAGACACATGAATACTAAATCTACACATATAGTACTACTCACTGGTATTGCTCACTGAGCAATAGCTCACTGAGCTATTTTATGATGTTAATTCTGGTGAAATGGGAATCAATAGTACCTTTGCAGAGAGGATGGTAGGACTTGGTCTTGCTTACTTTGGACACATGATCACGACAACATGAATGGCTAGGAAAGGACATCATGGTTGGTAATGTAGCAGATCAGCAACAACAAAAAAAGACGAACTGACATGATCATTGTAAAAATGGAATCAAATATACAAGTGTTCATGAAGATAGCACAGGATTGGGCAATGTTTTCCTTAATTATAAATGCAGTTGCTAAAAGTTGAAGCAGACTCCATGGCCAAATAAGAAAGCAGCAACTCTATAGTTTGTGGGATCCATAGTTATTCTTACAACAGTTTGAAAGGAAAACAACTTAATAGTACTGATCTTTCTTCTTCTTCCTCTCCCAGAGACATTTATTCTGTTGGCCTAAATAGGCAATCTAGATTACTACAGCCAAATGGCCATTTTTTCCACTACTCATTTTTAAATAAAGTGAGTCAGGAGAATGGAAAACAGCACCAACAAACCATATCTCAACACTTCAGAACAAGGCAGAACAGAAAAACACGCAAAGCAAGAACCTGAATTATTAAGACCATCTACCTAACTTTCACCGAATGCAATGAATTATTGTCAAATCACCATTTGAGTATGTTGAACAGTAACCTCCTATATCTAGCTTCATAATATTTAACAGCTTAGAAACCCTCAACAAATTAGAACCAGGCTTCAGTTCGGGTCTCAAATATAAAGTTCTTTCCATTGCCAAGAAGAAGGGCTTACATTGAAATCCCAAGCTTACTTCTTACTTCTGGATCATGTTTGAGCAGTGAAGACAAATTCCCCTGCCCCTTTTTTGAAGAATACAATCTATAATATAGGAAATTTAATTCATGATATGTAAAGTTCGATGAAGGAATCAGCAAACAATAAAAGTTCTATCATACACTTGTCCCAATACATCATTATTTCTTAAGGCAAAGATGGAGATGTACTATTTCACTGAAAATACTCTGTCTATAGGAAAGGCTCACTCCTAAAAGCCTGATGGGAGGCAAACTTGTTTTCAAGTCATTGTACTGCTCTTTGAAGGATTAACAGACCTTTGGTTAAATGTTTAAAATAAGCATATTCGCAATCCATCCATTTCCGTGTGAGCCCTTCATACTGTTAGTTAAGGTCTAATCATTTTTCTCTTTCCATTTTCCTTTCTTCATTTATTCTTTGAGGTTTTCAGAGACCCCAAACTCACCTTATGCTGCCGAAAAAGCAGATTTAGTTCTGAAGGTTAATCCCACTCAGCAGGATTGAAGGATGGCACTTTTCCTTGGTCGTAAGTCTGTTGACTCAGGCCAGACAGCTGTTAGGACATTCTCCTCTGGGAATCGTGCCCTCAACACCCACCGTTGATGCACATACATGGTCTACTGGCTGCCGACTTCCAGGCCCATCTGCTCAAATGGCATGGTGCCCACTCACAAGTTGGCTGGATCCTTGCCCTTAGTGTGTAGGTGCCAGGCAATGATGGGTTTAGATGGGCAGCCTGCATAATACAAGTGACATTTTTTTTCTCTCTGTATAATATCTGTCCTCTGTGCCTTCTCTGAAAGAGAAACTTCTCCACCTTTGATTATACTTAAGGGAATATGCAGCCTTGTACAGGGAGGTGTACCAATGTAGGCAATCTCCTAGCGGGAATAAGATTAAAAAGGGTGAGTCTATCCTCCAAGGATAATTTCTAATATTTAAATGGGTCAGATTGTGAAAATCCTGACCACCTGGACTCTGTCAAAAGGAATTTACAGTGGATATAAGTATATGTGCAGCAGAACTTTCACAGAGAACAATGGCACAGGACAATATTTAACTTACAGCGTCTTTTTGCCACTTGTACCTTTCGCCAAACTGCCTGCCTTGCATTGAAAAAGCACACACAACAGTCAACAAGCCGATAGAGAAAAAGAAAAGGCTTAGGGACAATTCAGCTTATACGTACAATGGGGGCAAAGATGCATGTTGTGATGCTCACACCTCAGAAATAGCCCTGAGTGGAGGTCCTGATGAAAAGAAAAAGCAGAAAGAGCATTTCTCTCTTCAATATCCAACAGACCCAGGGAGGGGAATAGATTGGCGTAGGAGGTTGTGACTTTAATGATCCAAAGCATATGAATGCTTGTTAGCAGACAGCAGACAGACAACAGTCAGGACAGCAGTAATGGCTGCATCTGCAGCCTGGCCGATGGCACTCGAACTAATCAGGCAACAATGAAGAGCAGTGCCTGGAGGTATGGTGACGTCCCGGTTTCCTTCTGTGTTTATTTAAGGGTGATTGAGTTCAGGGCGTTGTCAGGAGGCCTAGGAGAATGGTTATCCGATGTGTAGGCATGATCTTTCTCCCTGATTATGCTCTGTTGAGTCAGTTAGTTATGTGTGACTACTTGATCCGTCCTAGTCTTTATACAGTGCCAAACTCTTCGAGTCCAAGTTCCAAAGGAACAGGGCCTAAAAACTTTTGGCTCCAGAATCAAATTAGGCTTCTCTGCTTCTCTAGCCAAAAATGCATAAATACCCAATGGCCAAAACCAAGGAATTTGACATTGTGGAATGAATAGAGCTGTCATATACTACTAAAGTGTGGAAATATCGACTGTTTGAAGTCAAGACTAGTTCAACATCTTTCATAATCAAAACAGACTTCTTTGGACACCTTTATGAGTAAGCCTGACTTTTGATAGGGAATGTTTCTGGCAAGCTGAGATTCTAGATATCAGAAATGCAAGAACATACGGTTTACAAGAGACAAATCTGCCTCTTTTTTTTTTTTTCTGAACTCTCAGTGGCGGCCTATTCTCACAAAAGACTGATCTCACATCCTATTTCTCTGATAGACTTTGAAGTTAGCTCCACTTGTTTCGGTGTATTTGCAAGTATAAGTTAGCCAAAGAAAAGATAAATTGCTATAGTTACAAACAATTTGAAAATCTGAATTTGGAATTATGTGGGAATTTTTTGATGAAAATAGACAAAGGGATGGGCAGCAGCATCCAATAATTGTTCAACTGATTACTATGCACTCTAATAAGATATTGTTTTTAGGTGCCATCAAATCTGCTCCAGTAGACAGCCATCCTATGGTCTCTGTGCACACAAAACAAAACCGTGCTTGGCCCTGCGCCTTGCATGCACCCTTCCTCTACTTGAGCTCGCTGTTTTGCTCTGTCTGAGCCCCTTGCTGTCACTGTCCCCATGCCACTCAGGGTCTTTCTCTCTTTCACCGACCCTCTGCTTTACCAAGCAGGAGGTCCAGGCACTGGTTCGCCCTGGCAATATGCACAGTACCCAAGACGAAGTTTTCCAGACCTTTGCCAGCACCGTGATTCAAAGATAATTCACAATCATCCAGCCTTCCTCTGCCATTCAAGGTCATTGAAAATCACCATGGTTGTTGGTCAGGAGCACTTAAGTCACATTTTTGCATTTGAAAACTTTGAAATGATCACTGGTCGCAGATTTGTCCAGTGAAATAAGTCATTTTGTTTCTAGACTGCTACGTCCAGGGGAAATGAGTGTGAATCCAAGTAAAATGCAATTCTTGACAACACCCCACTTTGCTGCATTTATCATGATGCTGCTTATTGGTTCACTTGTTAAGATTTGTATTTACTTTATGTTGAGGCTGCAGCTTTTCATCAGTCATGCTATAAGCCCTCTTATCTGTCACCAGATTATGTCAGATTGATTATCACAGGTTGCTAATTGTCTTCTTCATATAGCCCACCTTCTTAAATGATTTGCACAGCAGACAGATTGAGTAAGTATAGTGAAATGACACCACCGCGGACCTCTCCCGACTGCGAACCATGCAGTATTCCCTTGTTCTGTTCATGTCTACTTCTTCACTTCTGTGCTCCATAAGAGCACAGTTAAGTGTTATATAATTCCCATTTTTTATAGTTTCAGAACTTTTATTTTATTTTTTTCATGTTTAATCATTTTATTGGGGGCTCATACATCGTTTCTCATAATACATAAGTACATATATTGTGCCAGGCTTCTTCACATGCCTGTAGCTGTCATCAGTTTCTGAGCCTCCGCCTTTCCATCCGAGCCTCTGACCTCAGCCTCTCATCCCTTCACCTCCATCCTTGCTCCCCACTCCCCCGCCAACATGCAATACTCCATACGTTATTGTTTTGTCATACCTTACACTGCTCGACGTCTCCCCCTGCCCTCTCCCCCAGTGTCTGTCCCTCCGGTAGGGGATTGTAGGTAGAACCCTGAAGTTGGCTCCCCCTCTCCACCCCACCTTCCTTTCACCCATCCAGCAGCTTCATTCCCACGACTGGTCCCACGGGGTTCACCCATCCAGGGTTCCCCGCATTTCCATTTCTCATCTCTGCAATTGTGTAGAACTGGGACCGTGACAGTTGGAGGGAGGAAGCCTTCAGGAACTGGAGGAAAGGGATTTTTTTGTTTGTTTTATTGTTTTTTTTGTAATGGTCCTTAGCATTAAGTGTCTCTTCATACTCAATATGTCAGGAAGGATGTCACTATGTCTTTTACTGGATCTGGCTTGAATATCTGACAGCTCCCTTTTGTTATACAGCTGAATCCTTTGCTGAAATATCTTTAGCAAAATTTCACGTATGTGTAAGTGGGTCAGACAGAGCTGACGAGAGAAGCAAATCCAGCGACACTCATATATGTGTAAGAAAGAGCTTTACATCAAGAAGTCATTCTATATCGAGAGAACATCCCAGCCCAGTCCAACGCAAGTCCCTATGTCTGACACTAATCCATAAATCGAATACTGCTCTGTAAGCTTCTCTTCAGACTCATGAAAGAAAGATGTGGAATGCAGGATCATCCCCAGCTGGTGGGTTCAAAGTCATGGCAGTGGACACAGCTCCAGGGCTGGTGCAGGTCTCTGTGGCTCAGCATGAAGGTGAAAGCAGAGAGGGAGGAAGTTCACGGGACCCTCCTTATGAGGAAGTCACACCCACAATGAGGCACCACCAGGCTGTGACCTGATTGACAGGCTAGACTCCACCCCTACACTTCAAGTTGACACGAAATTATGTAACTCTCTATACTGTTAGATAACTTCCACATTCTGTTGAAACACTTTTCTTTGGAAAGAACACAAACGTAGATTCCTTCCAGTTGGTTGGCCATACAGCTACGTTCCAATTTGTTTGACACTGAGCATTTACAGCATTACATTTGTTTGTTGAAAACATTTCAATTGTATAGATCAATTACTGAAGCTATGTTATTTTCCAGTGTCTTCAGTGAGGTTTGGAATTCTTCCTTGAATATTGAAATAGTTGAATTTCCACTAATTTTTGTGGTGCAATGACTCCGTGTTCCAACCATCTTCATTTGATGACTTTTGCATTGTTCAATATTTTGCCCAAAGAATTTTACATATTTCAACTCGAGATTTGAATGTTTTCTTTGGTTCATTCTGTTTGAGAAATACCCAGTATCTTTTTCTCATTTGGCTGTTTCACACCAGGGCTTTGCATATTTCATCATTATAATACCTCACTGTCTCTCCTTGAGCTGTCTTTTAAAGTCCATTTAACACCTTTATGCCACCATTTCTTACATTTGTTTCAGCTTGTCTGTCTTGGAGACAAGTTTCAGAGGCTAGTTTGTCCTTTTCTTTTCTTCCTATCTTTTTTTTCCAGAGAGAAGGAAAAGAAGTTATTCTATTCTTTCAGGGACTTTCATTCATATATGATGTATCTTTGATGTTATTCTACAATATGTCCAGTCTTAAGACTTTAGTGACTGATGCTCTGTCCTTGCTATACTCTCTGGATCATATGTGATAGGAGTCGCCATTCAGCGCAGAAACAGCAAAGCCCACATGCAAGAAGCACACCAGCTTGTGTGGACAAGAGGGGCCGAAGGGAGAAGGTATCAAGCTTCTAAGAACAAGAATCACATCATTACGAATGAGGGGGAGAGCAGGGTGGGGATCTAAGGCCCACTGGTGGGTCATTGGTCACCCCTTTACAGAGGAGTCATGGGGAGAAGGCAGACCAGTCAAGGTGCAGCCAGGCAATGATGATGCATACAACTTTCCTCCTGTTCCTGAAGGTCCCTCCCACCACCACCAACTATCATGATCCCAACTCTACCTTACAAATCCAGATGGACTGGTGACGGTACACTGGTGGAGAGGGGAGCTGGAGATATGGGGAAACCAAGACGGATGAGCCCCCTTGGCCCAGTGGTTAGAGGAGCTGCTGGATGGGTGGAGAGAAGGTGGGGTAGAGAGATGGAACCAATTGCAAGGATCTACACATAAGCTTCTATTTGGAGGACAGACATCAAAGGAGTGGGCTGGGGGAGAGGTCGTACAGTGTGAGACCTGACAGAACAATAATAATTTATAAAGTATTGAGGGTTGGTGGGGAGGGGAGAGCAGGGGAAGAAGGGAAAGGATGGGAAGCTGATATCCAGGGGAAGGGTTTGGAGAATGCTAACAGCGGCAGACATGTGAAGGTAACTGCACAGTATATTTATTTATGTATTGTGAAAAATGATGTATGAGCCCCCGATAAAATGATTTTTTAATAAAAAAATAAATCCTACCACCATTTTCTGTGCCCCTTTTAAAAATTTCATTTAAAATGTTTAACACTCAGGAAATGGGGGTATACAGAATGTATAAACAGTAGGCTGGACTCTTAGAGGCCTTAGAATTCTGCATATGACAATCTAATATCTGACACGCAATTATTCATACCCCTCTAATGTACAAAATGCACCATTCCTCCCACAGCTTTTCCAGAATCTGATCCCAAAGTCTCATCATCTCCATTTAACTATGATCAACTCACCACTTATCACCAAAGTTAATAGTCAATTAAATAATTTACATCAGTTTTGAAAGAAGTTGATCTCCTGAAATTAGTTCAGGTATTAAGTAACAAGATGGGTTTAAGCATACATAATCAGAGCCCTGGTGGTATGGTGGGTTACACAGTATGCTGCTGGCAGCAAGGTGGGCCATACTAACACCCCAACTTCTAAGGAGAGAAATATGAGGTCATTTGTTCCTTAAGAAATTGTAGGGGACAGTTCCATTTTGTCCTATATGGTCACCATGAGGAAAAATTGGCTTGATGACAAAGTGTTTCATCCAACTCTAAAGACAATGTAAATTGTTTGGAAATAAGGATGATAAAGAGACTAAGTTACCAGTGAATTTTACATTTTACCATGAATTTTTATTTGGTCAATTGTAGAACTGGAAGGTGATCATTAGATATCATTGTCTGATCTCCATATTAGACTGCTTAGAGTGAAGCTACCAGGATGGATGTCTAGTTGAACATAAGCGATTAACCGCATATCTTAATCTTTGCTATTAAAAACAATCAAGTTTATTCTCATGTAGAGTGACCTTATGGTACAGAGTAGAACTGCCCTTGTGAGTTAGCGAGACTGAAAATCCTTATGGGAGTTGAAAACTTCATTTTCCTCCATGGAGCAGCTGGTGTTTTTAAACTGCAGAACTTTTGGCTAGAAGCCCAACTTGTAACCCACTTCACCACTAGGACTCCTTCTCTAAATCATTTCATTAAAATAACATTAAAATAATAAGGATCCCATCCATATAGAGATAGAGGGAATGAGAATATAATCAGAACATGATATCTCCAGATGAAAATGTTCAACTAGAAAGTAGAAAAAAATAAAATTAGATTTTAAAAAAAAGAAAGTAGAAGATATTAAAACCTTAGTGTTTGCCTCCATGGAGGACTGAGGGGTGCTTCAGGAAAACCATAGAAGCTACTTACCTGGTAATACAAGTTACCAAGCAAGACAAGGTCAGAACTGCCTACCATGGAAGGATTACTGAAAGGCATCACTCAAGGAAGGCTTAAGGTTTAGTCATTTTTATTCCTAGACAGGTAAGTCCTTCCAGATCTTCATGAACTAAGAGATGTCAGATGAGGAAACCTGCAGTCTACCCTCAAGGACAACAGACATTGCTGAGAATGTAGGACTACAAACTACCAAATAAAAAACAACCAATTAGTCCATGAGAACCACAGCCACCTTTTATAGGCTTTCCAGATAAGGCCAGAATTTTGTAAAAATCTATGCATTTAAAAACCCAATGAATGATTCCAATAAAGAGGAAAGGTATTATTTTGAAGAATATGGTCCACCTCACCTGCACCATTTGTATTTTTCCTCATCTCACAGACATGTGAAAGTTGAACCATGAATTAGAAAGATTTAGGCAGAATTTTCACATTTGAAATATGCATCAAGAGCACGAACACATCTCTCCAGGACGAAGTACAAGCATCATGCTCATTGGGAGCAAGAATACCAAGATTCTGTCTCATGTTTTTTGGACATGTTATTAGGAGATATACATCTCTGGAGACTAGGACCCCGGGTTATGGTTCATGAGAGAAGGATGGGGCTTTCTATTCCTGTTAAGAATTGCAGTCTGGAAAGCACGCAGGGAGAGTTCTACCCTGTCTTAGAAGGACAAAACTGGCACCAACTCAATGGCATTGAATGAGTGGGTCTCTAGAGAAAGGCAACCTTGCTAAAAATAGCTCTATTGGTATAAAATCCATATAGCATATACTTTCATAAGTCATTTTTTAAAAGAGGTGTGTATATATTATCATAATCAGTTTAAGTACACTGTGGCTGTCATGTGCTTATGATAATTTCATGATGGAGATGTAGGGGTGGAGTCTAGCCTGTGAATCTGGAGATAGCCATTGAGTAGCCAATGAGGCCTCTGTGTGGGCATGGCTTACTCCTGAAACTTCTGGGAAATCTCGCGATATTTCCCTCGTGAAGATGAGACGCTATCTTCCCAGTTATTGGGAGTTAGTCTCAGAGACAACAACTATGGATAAGAGAAGATGGCAGCATCTGAGGAGCAGGAGGAGTCAGAGGAGAAGCTACACGGTATTGCACTGATGGAACCAGACATCTGAATCTAGCAAAGCCACTTGGAGATCCCTGCTGGTGCTGAGTTGCTTCTACCACCATGGGATGCTGTTGATGGACCCTGAACCCTGGAAGTGAGGACCCCCTGCCAGCGCTGGGACTCTGCACCCACTGACCTGAGACTTCGTGAATTAGAAGGAGACATTATAGACTGGTATAGGGCATATGAGCTAATATCGGACTTGTGACTCTGTACTGGACTGGGTTGGAATGCTTTCTTAATGCTTTCTTAATTCCTCTTATATATAAACCTTACCCTTATATCTATATGTGTGTCTATGGATTTGTTTCTCTAGGCTACGTGGACTAATACATACACCTTGTCCCCTCCCACATTTTTTATCTGTTCCCCAACTTCCCTTCTCTCCCCGCCTCCCTGATAAACCATTCAATCAGCTATTGTCTCTATGCTTCTACTTCTGTGATTCAAAACTGGGAAATCTAACAGACACAATAAAACACAAAACAGAAAGAAAATAGTAATAAAATAAAGAATAAGAAAGTGAAGACCACCAGAAATATTAAATAAGGCTGAGAGAATATTTCTGCCATGAAACAAGCCAAATATATTTAAACCAAAAGCAAATTCAGGTTGTTTCAAGTGGTAGGTCAAATGACCAGGTATCATATTGTACTGCAGTCTATCCTCCATAATCAGGTTTACAAAAATGTCTGTCTGATGGCAAATATATCCGTACTCTTTGACTATGGCCAGAGGGGATCTTGCAAAGACTTACTCTGACTAGGTACTCTGCAGATGTAATTTGCATCCCATGATCCCCCAAGTCTATAAATTGGGTATCTATAACTTAGGCTCTGACGCTTTATCTTTCAACATATTTGGATATTGTTATCATCATCTTTGGATTACCCAGGCTGGTGTGCTTCTTTGATGTGGACTTAGTTAACACCACATTTAGATGGCTGCTTATTTGAATCCAACCCTAAGAGCCCAGAAATCATTCCAACTGCTCGCCAAACACCACCTGCTTTCTTCATCACACTCTGCTGCAGAACCCATGTCTTCCATGATCTCTTCTTGAAGGTGAGTATCAAGCCATGTTATAAGAACTAACAATCCTATCAGAACTAACTGTTCTTGGATTGGGGATAAAATTAAACAGGGACCCAGAGTCCTAGATGATCAATACTCTTGTAGAGAAGCAGCAAAAAAAAAAAAAAGGAAGATGCTCAATGTTATGAATTGATAAAGGGACTATACTAATGGGTTTAAATTAAGCCAGAGAACTGGGCAGTGTTTCCGATATTAGTTTCTGATATTAATATACTGGACAGTATCTAAGAAGTAAACCCACAACACATAGCCAAATATGGTTTATGTACACTGCTCTATGCATTGAATAAAGCAGTCTTTAGATTTATAATATGCCATCTAGCATTGCTGCTGAAAACTGCAAATGGAAAGGTGACAGTAAAGCAAACACACATGAAATGAGCCACAAATCAACAGAAAACAGAGTTCAGGTAAAAGCTTTAAGTAAGATGAATAATATTATCAGAGGATGAAAACTATAAAGGATTCATCACAATAGACATGAGAGGAGACAAAAACAGTTAGAGATTAAAATAGAAAGAATTATAAATATACTTATAGCAACAAAATTTTTGAAGAATAAAAATAGCTATACTGATTACAATGATATCGCAATTGTGAGGATGGCAGAATACCAGGCAGTGCTTCCTTCTGTGGAACAACGGGTCACAATGAGCCAGAACCAACTCATGGCACCGACAGCCACCACAACAGCTCTGATAGCAAGAGATGAATTACGGAAAAGAAAAGATTACAACTTTTTTGGAAAGTTTAGCATCTCCCTGGAAAACCCCAAAGGAATATTTTAAAAAATATATTTTAAGTGGGAAGGCAGTTCATTTAAAATAATGTACAAGAAACCATCCTAGAATACTTTCAAATTCCAATAGAAAGAACCTAACAACTCTTCAGTCCAACGAATAAGTCCTCGTGGTTATTGAGTCAATTCTGACTCACAGTTACACTGTACAGCCAAGTAGTACTGCCTGGCATAGTAATACTCGTTGGAGAATTCAATCATTTGAGTCAGATGAATGTTCATGGGTGGCCATCAGAGCTGATCTATACTGGTATAAATTCCCTTTCTCAACAATGTGTTAAATTTTCTGACATTGAATAAGTTAATGACACTATCAATAGAGCTAACTTAAGCCCTAAGGGGAGTATTGATAATGTTCTTTGCCATAGAATGATAACGAGACCTATAAAGTAAGCCAGAGACACACACAATCCATAGAAAAGTGAATGGAATTGGGGTTTCCACTTAATTCTAGCCCCAGTCTAAGAAAAAATAGTTTGTTTGACATGCCATGCTCAATACTAGTCCTCATGAAGAGACTACTGGAGGTATGAGTGCTACCTCACTCATGGTGAAGAAAGTAGATGGTACCAAGCTATCAAAAACAACAGTTCCTTGAGTCTTAATAAACCTGTAGTCAAACTAGAAGCCATCTACTTGAGACAATGGCTAAGTCCACAAGGAAGAAATACACCAGCATATGGGATCCCAGGATGATAAATAACAAAATCCAAATCTGAAGGAGAGAAAGGTATCAGAGTTAAAATTGTGAAGACCCCATTTGCAGAAGGCTGTGGATGACAGTGGAAGCCAAAAATCTATCTGCGGGAACATTACATAGATTAAGCCTCTGTTCGATCCAACTGCAGTGAATAACCTAGCTATCAATCAGAAACTGATGGAAACTTGATTATGGCAGATGGAATTAGGTTACAATGTGGTTACACGATCTCCTGGTCACTGGGTCTCCTCTTGACTCATCTTGGATTCATTCTCGTTTTCAATGTTTCCTGCTTCTCTTCCTAGCAGAAGTGTTTGCCCTCTGGTTTATTTTAATATTATCATTGGTCTTTTCTATTTTGTGGCGTTCAGAGGGGATCAGGATAGGGTTTTCTACTCTCATAAACATTTCACAGTCTTAGAAAGTCACAGGCGGTTGCTATGATGCGATGGGAGTGAGTGTGGTTTGCTTTTTCCTGTCTTAAAAATACATATTTACTGTTTTTGTTGTTGATGCTGCTGAGTTTTCTTTGAGGAGAAAGGGTATGTTTTTCAGTGGATGAAGCATAGGAGGGGTCAATGTATAGATAGAAAAATACGTAAATTCTTGGCAAATGAAGGGAAGTAGAAAGTTGGGAGTAAGTGAGGAGAATATTATGAAAACAGGAGGGGAGATGTCCTAGAATTGCCTAAACATCCTCATACAACTCTTTCTACAAATGACTGAACTATGGAACTGTATGACATGGGTACATATCTCAATAAAACTATGGGGGGGGCAAAAATGAATACTTGTTGGATGTAAGCTACCAGTCTTTTGTTAGGAGTCTAGCAGTTAAGTGCTGTGTCACCAGGAATCTTTTAATAAATATATACATACGATGAGAGAATATAGAGCAGTGTTTCTCAACCTGTGGGTTGCGACCCTTTGGGGGTCAAATGACCCTTTCACAGGGGTTGCCTTAGACCAACAGAAAACACATATTTCTGATGGTCTGGCGAAGCAAGACCTTTATCCATTTCCAGGCTCATCTGCCCACATGCAGATACACCGACAGAGAAGTACCTGGCATGAAGACTGTTACCCATGCTACACCATGCTTCAAGAAAAAATTTCATTTATTTGTCATTAGAAATAAATATTTCATGATAATATAATTATATATTGTTTTGTGATTAATCACTATGCTTTAATTATGTTCAGCTTATAACAATGAAAACATCCTGAATATTAGATATCTACATTAGGAGAACAGTAGCAAAAATACAGTTATGAAGTAGTAACAAAAATAATTTTATGCCTGGGGTCACCACAACATGAGGAACTGCATTAAGGGGTCACGGCATGAGGAAGGTTGAGAACCACTGGTATAGAGAATTAAAAATACACTAAAACATTGAAAGAGAAGACAGAGTGAAAAAGAGAAAAAAAATAAAGTTCACTATCAAGTTCAAGCTGTACTAAGCAGTGTGACCAGGTACAAGATAGCTAACTACTCTCTAGTTTCTTCATCTGCACAACAAAGGTAAAAATAGCTTCTCACTCACAGAGTTGTGACATGATTGAATGAGTTAAGTGCTTACAGACTCCTGGTATAGAATAGAAGTTAGCTAGTATCATCATTAAAAGAATCCCTGCATTCTTAACCCTGCCAGAAGCACTCCTTAAGCAGAAACCTCATTCTTTTGATCTGTCTTGGACTTGAGGTTGATGACTTGCACCCTGAAGTACCTGCAAGGACAATGAGAAAAATCAGGGTCAGAGGAAAAGACCAGAAGAGAAGTTTTATTCCTCCCATTGGAGCTGTCTCTTGTTCTTTGAAGGTCTTGTACACAGACCAATGAGCCTGCCCAAAGAAAAAAATTTCAAGAACTAACAACAAAATCATGTTATTATATAGCCACCAGGATAGTTTTCAGAATATTGAGTGGAAGGATTTGGAAAGAACCTCTTGATTGATATTAGTGGACATTGTTCTTGCTGAAGTACATGGAAAGATATTCATGTTTTGGCTTTTTATAGAAATCTAAACAGAGAAAGAGAAAGTCTTTTCACTAGATACCTACTTAACATCTTTTTATTTTCAAAGGAATGGAAGCTGCCAAAATAGTATTAATGTAAAAAACATCCCAACAATTTACCAATGCTCCCCTTGGATGAATAAAGAGGGAGCCTAATTCTGAGTCCATTTTTTACCCTCCATTGTGTACACACCACAAGCTCATTAGTGCTCTCGGCAAGGCCATCATTTTTAAGTGATCAAAGTGTTTGGGGAGAAATCAGTCACATGGAGTAATGCTTCCCAAATTGTGATCCTGGGCATTTAGGGGAGCCTCCTCTGTGGTTCATTTACGAGCTATTTTAAGGCAACTCTGAAGGCTGATAAAATACAGGACCAAGTGGGAATATTTTTAAGATAGAGAGATGTTAAAATGGCCATTATATTGGCTTGGATGCAGGGATTTGAAATCTGAGGCAATTCAAAAGTGAAGAGAGAAAAATTAAGTATAGCATATAAAAAAGGTGCAGAAACAAGTTTCAGATCCAATTATTTAGGTGACATGTTAAAAGAAGACTTTCATAACTTAAAGTACATTTTATAATGTACACTCTTAGAATAAAAACTATAGAGCCAGCAAAACTTTAAAATGGAAAAGTTTAGCTTTAGAGTTTTCCATTTTTTTATAGTGAAAGAGGCAGATTCTTGCTCTTTGTAAGTTTAAATTCTCTATGTAAATCATCATCATAAATGAAGAAAACAATTTCCATTCTATAGTCTTCAATTTCTCCAGAAATGTGTGGCTTTTCCACTGATTTAATCGTCCTCATGTTGTCACAGTAAAAAAACACACCCAATTCAGCAGCAATGAAAAGGGAAAGAGCTGAGAATTCTTTTTTGATCAACAGCTTGTGAGCCTATGGAAAATATTACTAAAGGATTCCTGGTGAGTGTTTACTAGATATCTTCTTTGGGAGTTTGGGGTTGTTGCTTTTTTTAAGCCACCATGGGGGTGGTTACTTAAGGCCTCAGGCTAAAGGACAAAAGGATAATATGAAGTAGGGTTGAAAATCTTAATTAAGCTAATGAATCTGGAAGATATTTTTTTAAACCTTGTCTTATAAGTTGAGACTAGACTTACTTCTTCCCTCCATGCTTTGAAACATTTAAAATGGCTGCGACAGAAAAATCCCTTCCACACGACTCATGAATCCATTTTGATGATATTGAGGAAGGATAAATCAATTTTCTAGAATAGAAATTAGAAATGGGGGTCTGCAATTCATGGTGTGAAAGAAAAAATTCTGACTAGAAAGCAAGAACATTTCCAGTCAGGATCTCAACTTTAAAAAAAAAAATCTCAGGCTCCCATAAAGGACAGACACTACAAGTACACTGGCCCTCAGTGCAGTGATATTTGAGAGTACCCTGGAAGAGATTGCAGAATATTAAAAGTCAAACCAAAATAACATTCTGTGGGAATATGACCTGCAGCAGTGTGATCCCAACTTAAAGATCAATAGGAAGAACTAAAGTTTGAACTATTCGATGTATGGATTTGGATGTCTTGTCGATAAAGGCATGTCCCTGGAAAAGAACACCCTAGTTGATGAAGCAGAGGGTCATCGAAAAAGAGGGATCCTGTCAATGAGATGGCTTGGCATAGGGGCTGCAACAATAGGCTCAGACACAATTGTGAGTGTGGTGCAGGGTCGTGTTTGGCTGTATTCAACACTCTGATTTGGAACCAACTCGATGGCATCGTTTCACAACAACAATACCCATGTGTAAGTCGGACAATGAAAAATGAACACCAGAGAAGAGGAGATACCTTTCAATCATGGTATTGTTGAAGAATATTGAATGTACCATGGACTACCAAAAGAATGGACAAAAACATCTTTGAAGAAGTACAACCAGAATACTCATTGGAAGCGAGCGTGGTGAGAGTTTGTGGCCAGTGTTTTGGACATGTTTTCCTGAGGAACCAGTCCCTAGAGAAAGCTAGACTTGGTGATGAAGAGAGTCAGTGAAAATAGGAAGCCCTTGAAGAGATAGATTGACACAGTGGCTATAATAATGGGCTCGAATAAAGCAACTATTGAAAATTTAATGCATGATTCAGTAAATGTTTCATTTTTTTTGTGAGTATGAACTGATTCACTGGTACCTAACAACAATAATAGCCAGTTGATTATTGAGTATTGACAAAATATTTCCCTTTATTTTTCAGAGTATTCTTATATGTATTATCTCACTTCCAAATAGCAATCATACTTTAAGATATAATGAAGACTACTACATTCATTAAGAAATGAAATAATTGAACCACAGTTCAAATTAGTATTTGTGTGACTTCTAGAGACAAAATATGGTTACTTATGTGTAAGCCAGATATCATTAGTACTGTATTTAATATTACTTCTTTACTTACATCTGAATATCATTTGATCTAAAAAGAGGTATTGGTGATCTCTAAGCTGAAGCTGAAACATATTTTCTTGGTATCAGTTAGCTAGTTATCTGGTTGATCTCTTGACATGCTCTATGTCATCTAAAGACTTGTTATTCCCTTTTAACTGGTTCACTCAATTGCCAAACACTAAGCTAGCTTATGACTAAAATGTAGATAAAGAAAATAGTTCTCTTTAATTTGGTTCAAAATCACCCAAGAAAATACCCAAGTTGGTGAGCTAACAACACAACTAATTAAACTTGACCACTTTGCTGTTTGTCTGTTGGCTTTGCAATTCTAATTTCTGAGGTTGTATGTCAGCAGAAAGACTCCCCACTTACGCTCAGGCACTTGTCCTTCAGACTTTTGCCTCCCCGAGTATCCTGCCTTCTTTTCAGTGTATGCAACCCTTCACCCTGTCCAATACAATTCTTTGCAATTGAGTTCACAGATGATATGTTTCCAAATATAAGCAAATAGAGCAACAAGCTGCATCAGCAGCTGTGTCGTTTCAGGTTATTTTTTTCCCATCCTTTCTTCACAAGGATTGAGCTCTGGGATGCTGACCTCCTCCAGGAGCAGCTGACTGCCATGGGCTACTCATCAAAGAGAAAAGAAGAGCAAGGACAGTCACAGCAGAGGAGCTTCGGGTTTGCCTAATCTTGCATTCCTGTCTTTCACTCTGCCATGCCAACTTGATGATTTATAAAGACTTCTTTTTTTATGTGGTTCCAACTTGATACTTCACTGTAAGGACAATATATTTTTCTTTTGGTCAAAGAGGGAAAAAAAGAGAGAAGTCAGCTTTTCATCTTTAACTTAAGAGAGAAAATCCCAAACAGAGAAATCTGTAATGTTTTAAATAATGAGCCATTGCCCCACTAAAATTATAAATATAAATAAATCTATGACCCTTTTGGCTCTTCCACACTCTTATTTCCCCTTTATGTACTCAATTTTTTACCTGATCCTTTTGAGATACATTTTTGTATTTGGTTATTCTTTATAAATATATATAGATATGTGCAATTATTATACATAAATATGCAAAATAAAATAGCGTCCTTTTGTGACAACCTATAGAGTTTTTTCCATTTTCCTCATTGATCTTTGTTTCCTTATCTCAGATGAAATATAGCTTAACCTCAAAAGAGAACTTGAATCACTATAGTTCTAACAACATGGACTCTTTGTTACTTATCAATCATTGGTAATAATCAGTTTATTGATCATGAATAAGTCACAATAACAACAGTTCCAAACAGCCTTTGTTAATAGCTTCTATCATTGCTTATCCTAGATGCTGAAGATCAGCTCTTACAATAGGCCCAGTTTATCTCTAGTGCTTGTTTTCATAGGGGTAGGAATTATGGCAGCCTCTTCTGTTCCATCATTTTAAGAATATCAGCATTAAATTATTTTCTCAATACTCAGTCACGGACAAGTCACCCGCATCTCAACTGGCAGAAATTTTTTAAAAAAACTATCTTTAAATGTAGATGAATTGTGTTTACTAGAGTGAATTGGAGCCAAATATGCAAACTAAAAGGTTCTTAATATAAGCCAACTTGGTAGGCTGTAAGTCTATTTATTGGTTTCACAGGCTGTTTCAAAGCACAAGGATTCTTCCTAGTATATTTATTTGTTTGTTTTACTTTGAGACCTAGAGCCTCTGGTGCCCAGGACTAAAGATTAAGGTCTAAATTGGAATGAAGAATCTACATTTTTCAAAAAGCTTGTCAAGTACTTCTTGGGATCAGTCCAACAGGGGAATCGCTGCCGTAGAGCATGGAAATAATTCTCTTGAGCACCCTACACAGTTTCATGAAATAGAATGGCAGTAGAATAGCATCTCACCCCATAAGAGCATAAGACCCTAATACCTATCATTTTAGGCCCTGGCTTAAGAAGACTCCAAATCAATTACTAAAGAAAATGACTGGAAATCTAGAGCAATGGTGAATAATACCAGTTTGAAAACACTATTCAGAATCAAAGGCCATGAATATTGAGCTATCTTTGTTATAGGTTTAGAATGACTATCTAGAGTTTATGTACCTTAAAAGAGGGTAATAATGGAAGGAGATGGAGATGATCCTGGAATTATCAGTGAATGTAATATCCAAACAAACAAAGGGAGTCCTTCTTACCCTATTCTTACCCCAGGATAATATTAAACTAAAACAGGTGGATGCATTACATCGACCTAGCGACTCAAAGCAGAGAGAAATCTCAAATAGTGTAAAGCACAGGGAAGAACCATGAGTGACACCATACATACTTGCTCCGTAACTTTAAATTACCACAGATATTTGGTTCTCGATCATGCAAAATATCACCTTGTTTGTAAGTGTTTAAGTCAAAATTTAAACCTGCTACATCTTGCATGAATGCAAGCTTTAGAAATTTACCAAATCACATTTACCAGGAGATTTGCTTGGCTATAAACCAGTTAAGCACATCTTGGTTTAGCTAGCCTCTCAATTTCCAATTGCTCTTTGAAATAAATTGATTAGAATCAATGGGCTTTACGTGCTGGTTTAGTTCTAAATTGTATTTTCATGTTCCAATCTGTATTTAACCTTGAGCAATAAAGCTTAAGATTCATGAAATAAATAGTATATCCCGAGGACCCCTGGTGATTCTGTGAGATAAATATGGGGATGCTGAATTAAAGGTAATTCAAACCCAGTGACTACTACTCAGGAGAAAAAATAAAACTATTAGAATAAATATTTACTTTTAGAAAGCTAATTAGAATCAATGTGAGTCAGAATCAGATAGATGACAGGAGGCCTATTGTGTCTTTTTATTTTTCTAATAGAATTAAAATTCAGCACAAGGTTAAGAAAATAATCAGCCAAAACACATTCACCTGTAGATTTAAATAAACCTAAATTACTAAAGTGTATTTGACCTAAATATGTTTCTGATAAAGCTAACATCTTCATAAGTAGTTTTAAATTAATAAGAACTTCTCAGTTTAACTTTTTGCCGACTTACAAGTAAGCGCCATCACCTGTCTGTCAGTTTTTTT